>JAACNH010001794.1:0-57000 GCA_019447015.1 Hymenochirus boettgeri
TATCTATATTACCAGTCTGTACACACTGTACTAGTCTACTTTACCAGTCTGTATACACTGTATCAATCTACATTACCAGTCTGTACATACTGTATCAATCCACTTTACCAGTCTGTATACACTGTTTTAATTTACATTACCAGTCTGTCCATAATGTTACAATCTACTTTACCAGTCTGTATACACTGTATCAATCTATATTACTAGTCTGTACATACTGTAATAGTCCACTTTACCATTCTGTATACACTGTATCAATCTATATTACCAGTCTGTATACACTGTATCAATCTACATCACCAGCTGTACATACTGTATCATCCACTTACCAGTCTGTATACCGTATCAATCTACATTACCAGTCTGTACTACCGTATCAATCCACTTTACATCTGTATACACTGTATCAATCTACATACCATATCTATCTAAATGTAACAATCTACATTTACCAGTCTGTACACACTGTAATATTTCTACTTTACGAGTCGTTATACACTGGTTCTCTACATTACCAGTCTCATCCATAATGTTACAATCTAAATTACCAGTCTGTATACACTGATCACTGTATCAATCTACATTACCAGTCTGGTATACCTGTACACTGTATCAATCTACATTACCAGTCTGTAATACACTGTATCACCTGTATCAATCACACTTTACCAGTCTGTACATACTGTATCAATAAACTTTACCATCTTGACATACAGTAAAATCCACTTTACCATTCTGTATACACTGTATCAATCTACATTCACCTGCTGTACATAAGTAATAGTTCACTTTACCATTTTGTACATACTGTATCAATCCCACTTTACCAGTCTTATACAATCTGAAATAGTCCACTTTACCAGTCTGTATACCTGTATCAATCTATATACCAGTCTGTACATTACTGTATAGTCCACTTTTAACCAGTCTCGTATACACTGTATCAATCTACATAACCATCCTGTACATACTGTATCAATCCACTTTACCAGTCTGTATACCTGTATCACTACATTATTACCAGTCTGTACATACTTTAATAGTCCACTTAAGCCAGTCTGTATACACTGTATCAATCTATATTACCAGTCTGTACATACTGTAATAGTCCACTTTACCAGTCTGTATACACTGTATCAATCTACATTAACCATCTGTACTACTGTAATATCCACTTTACCACTCTTAACACTGTATCAATCTACAATACCAGTCTGTCACATACTGTAATAGTTCACTTTACCAGTCTGTATACCACTGTATCAATCTACATTACCAGTCTGTACATACTATATAGTCCACTTTACCAGTCTGTATACACTGTATCAGCTACATTACCAGTCTGTACATACTTAATAGTCCACTTTACCATCTGTATACACTGGTATCAATCTACATTACCAGTCCTGTACATTCTGTAATAGTCCACTTTACCAGTCTGTATACACTGTATCAATCTACATTACCAGTCTGTACATACTATAATAGTCCCCACTTTACAGTCTGTATACACCTGATCATCTATATGTACCATCTGACTATACTGTAATAGTCCACTTTAACCAGTCTGTATGACACTGTATCATCTCTCATTTCCAGTCTGTACATACTAAATAGTCCACTTTACACAGTCTGTATACACTGTATCAATCTACTTACCACCAGTCTGTCATACAGTGTAGTCACTTTACCAGTCTGTATACCCATATCAATCTACAATTACCAGTCTGTACATACTGTGATAGTCCACTTTACCATTCTGTATACACTGTACCATCTACTAACATCTTACATACCAGTCTGTATACACTGTATCAATCTACATACCAGTCTGTATCACTGTAAGTCACTCCTAATTACCATCGTGCATAATGTAATAGTCCGCTTTACCAGTCTGTATACTCTCTACCATCTACATACCAGTCTGTACAATATATATATATAGTACTTTACGGTCTGTATACACTGTATCATCTACATTACTCTATACATAATGTACATACTATAATAGTCCACTTTACCTATCTGCATAGACTGTTTCAATCTACATTACCAGTCTGTCCCATATTTACAATACATTACCAGTCTGTATACACTGTATCATCTACATTACCAGTCTTACACACTGTACTAGTCTACTTTACCATTTTGTATACACTGTATCATCTACATCACCAGTCTGTACATACTGTATCATCTACATTATCAGTCTGGTATCACTGTTCAATCTACATCACCAGTCTGTACATACTGTATAAATCTACATTATCAGTCTGTATACACTGTTGCATCTACATTACCATCTGTACATACTGTAAAAGTCCACTTTACCAGTCTTTATACACTGTGTCAATTACATTGCCACTCTGTACATACATAAAATGTTACTTTTTACTGGTCTGTAACACTGTATCAATCCACTTTACCATTATATCCATACTGTATCAATCCATTTTACTTTACCAGTCTTTATAAACTGTATCATCTACATTAACAGTCTGTACATACTGTATACTCTCCAGTTTACCAGTCGGTATACACTGTATCTACATTACCAGTCTGTCGATAATGTAACACTCTACATTATCAAGTCTGTATATACTGTATCAATCTACATTACCATCTTGTACATACTATAATAGTCCACTTTATCAGTCTTGTATACACTGTATCAATCTACTTAACCAGTCTGTACATACTAATAATAGTCCCACTTTACCTGTCTGTATACACTGTATCAATCTACATTACCATCTGTTACATACTATAATAGGTTCTTTACTGGTCTGTAACACTGTATCAATCCCTTTAACCATTCTATACATACTTTAATAGTCCCACTTTACCACTCTGTATACACTGTATCATCTACATTAACCAGTCTGTCCATAATGTTACAATCTACTACCGTCTGTATTCACTGTGCCAATCCACTTTAACCATTCTATACATACTGTAATAATCCACTTTACCACTCAGTATACACTGTATCAATCTACATTACCAGTCTGTACATAATGTAATTGTTTACTTTCCAGTCTGTATACACTGTATCATTCTACATTACCAGTCTGTACATACTGTAATAGTCTACTTTACTAGTCTGTATACATTGTATCAATCTACATTACCAGTCTGTACATACTGTAATAGTCCACTTTACTAGTCTGTATACACTGTATCAATCTACATTACCAGTCTGTACATACTGTAATAGTCCACTTTACTAGTCTGTATACATTGTATCATCTACATTACCAGTCTGTACATACTGTAATAGTCCACTTTACCATTTTTTATAAGACTGTATCATCACTTACCAGTCTGTACATACTAATAATAGTTCACTTTACCAGTCTGTACATACTGTATCAATCACTTTAACCAGTCGGTACATACTATAATAGTTCACGTTACCAGCGTGTATACACTGTATCAATCTACTTCCCACTCTGTACATACTGTACAATCAACCCACTTTATCAGTCTGTACATACTATAATAGTTCACTTTAACGGTCCTGTTACACTGTATCAATCTACATTACCAGTCTGTACATAAGTAACAATCTACATTACCGTCTGTATTCACTGTACTAGTTTACTTTACCAGTCTGTATACACTGTTTCAATCTACATTACCAGTCTGTCCATAATAAACAATCTTCATTACCAGTCTGTATACACTGTATCATCTACATCCCCATCTGTACATACTTTATCAATCCACTTTATATCAGTCTGTAATCCACTGTATCAATCTATATCACCAGTCTGTACTACTGTCAATCCACTTTATCAGTCTGTATATCAACTGTATCATCCACATTAACCAGTCTGTACATACTGAAATATTTAACTTTACCATCTCTATACACTGTATCAATCTACACTCACCAGTCTTTACATACTGTATCATCCATTTTACCAGTCTTTTACCTGTATCATCTACTTACACTGTATACACTGTACAAATCATATATTACCAGTCTGTACCTACTGGTATCAATCCCTTTACCAGTCTGTATACCTGTATCAATCTACATTACCAGTCTGTATACACTGTATCAATCTATATTTACAGTCGTACAACTGTATCAATCCATTTTAAAGTCTGTAATACACTGTAACATCTACATTACCATCTTTACATACGTAATAGTTCACTTTAAACATCTCTATACACTGATCAATCACAATCACTCAGTCTTACATACTGTATCAATCCAGCTTAATATCATTGTATAACACGTATCAATCTATATTACCAGTCTGTACATACTAATAAATATTCCGTTCAGTCTGTATACATTAATCAACTACATACAGTCTGTACATACTGTATCAACCCATTATATCAGTCTGTACCTACTATAATAGTTCACTTTAACCGGTCATGTATACACTGTATCAGTCTATATTACCAGTCTGTACATAATGTAACCATCTACATTACAAGTCTGTATTCACTGTACTAGTTACTTTACCAGTCTGTACACACTGTTTCCCAATCTACACTTACCAGTCTGTCCATAATAATACAATCTTCATTACCAGTCGTTACACTGTATCAACTACATCACCAGTCTGTACATACTGTATCAATCCACTTTATCAGTCTGTATACCCGTATCAATCTATATTACCAGTCTGTACATACTGTATCAATCCATTGCACCATCTGTATACACTGTATCAATCTATATTACCATCTGTACATACTGTTCATCCACTTTAACCATCCTGTATACACTGTATCAATCTATATTACCAGTCTGTAACATACTGTTCAATCCATTTTACCAGTCTGTATACACTGTATCAATCTATATTACCAGTCTGTACATACTGTATCAATCACTTTACCAGTCTGTACACACTTGTATCATCTATATTACCAGTCTGTATACACTATAATCAATTCTACATTATCCACGTCTGTTACTACTTATCAATCCAATATCCCTTTTACCAGTCTGTATACACTGTATCAATCTCATTACCGTCCGTCATACTGTACAAGCTTATTACCAGTGCTGGTTCATACATCGTATCATCCATTTACCAGTCTGTATACACTGTATCAATCTAATATACCGGTTCTGTACAGACTTGTATCAATCCACTTTACCAGGGCGTTGATAAGCACTATCATCTACTTACCAGTCTGTACATACTGGTACAATAGCCACTTAACTACGCTGTATACACTGTATCACATCTACATTACCATCGTACATACTGTAATGTCCACTTTACCAGTCTGTATACACTGTAATCAATCTACATTACGCATCTGTACATACTAGTAATAGTACCACTTCACGTCTGTATCATGTATCATCTTATATACCACAGTCTGTAGCATACTGTATCAAGTCCACTTTACCTAGTCTGTATACACTGTAATCAATCTCATTACCAGTCCTGTACATACTGTATCATCCTTTACCAGTTCTGTTATACACTGTATCATCTTACAGTACCAGTCTGTACAACTTAATAGTCCACTTTACATCTTTATACCTGTATCAATCTAATCACCAGTCGTAATACTGGTAAATAGTCCACTTTACGTCTTATCCTGAGTCAATCACCATCCTCCTTATAGTACTACAGTTGTACACTGTATCAATCTCACATTACCAGTCCTGTACATACTTATGTCCACTTTACCAGTCTGTATACACTGATCAATCTACATTACCAGTCTGTACACAATGTACATAGTTCCACTTTACCAGTCTGGATACCACTGATCATCCTACATTACCAGTCTGAAATATGTATAGTGCACTTTACCATCTGTATTTCATGTATCAATCTACATACCAGTCTGTACATACTTAAGAGTCCACTTTAGCCATCCTGTATACCTGTATCAATCTACATTACAGTTCTGTACATACTGGTCATAGTCGCACTTTACCAGTGGTATACATTAAATACAATCTAGTAAGCGAACAATACTAAATATAAAAAAATAAAAACTAACATACAGAGAAATAAAACCCCCTCGTTACACTGTCCTCATCCTTCCCCCCCACCATCTTTCAAACCCTCCCGTAACGTCCACTTTTCACCCCATTCTCTATTACCCCCCTGCCTATTCCCAATCTCCACCTTATCCCTGTCCCTCGGCGTATAGTTGCACTCAGTCTGTAACTGTATCCCTACACCATCGTCATACCTGTCACATCACTTTGCCCCCATCTGTCTCCCTGTAACTACTCCATCTGTTCCACTAGTTCATCTACATCACCGTCTCGTAACCTCGTATCATCTAGCTCCTACTCGTCCTTCCAGTACTGTCACCCTCGTTCCCAGTCTTTATACACCCGTGTGGTCATACAGCACTGTATCAACAGAAAGGGTACTTCTTCACCTGATCCCCGTCTCACCATTACTTCCTACTGTCCTCCTTTTCCCCAAGTTTATACTGTATGATCTCATGCAGCGACTCTGTACTACTCCTGCCATCGTATCCCTTTCTACACCAGTCTGTCGTCGTACACCATATCGTCTTAATCGTCCTCATACCCTCTGTCCATAATAGCTCCCCGGTCTTATCGTCGACACTGTACTCTCATTCCCTATCGTCATCTATATTCCCCCGTTCTACTGTCTGTCTCACACTGTACATCCCAGTTCCATCCTCCCGTACCAATACTATGGTCTTCGCTACACTGTATCCATCACCCCCCTTCCCTCTGTCACTACCTGTTAAAGTCCACTTTCATTCCCCTCTTTATACCTTCGTTCCCCCCCCCACCTTCCCAGTCGTCCAAATGGTCCTCATCTCTAACAGTCTGTTTCCGTGCCATCCACTTTACACATCCTATCCCTACTGGTTATCCCTTACCTTCCCCGCTATACATACTTAAATCCCTCTTACCCCTCGTACCCTTCCTTTCTGTCCATACCCTCTGTCTAGAGTCCATTGTCTTACCTTCTCCATTCTGTCCTCACTCCTTTCCATTCTTACTTCCCACTGTCACATCCACGTCTCATCCACTTTAAGCTGTACTTGTTCAACTACTTACGTCCTGTCACTCCGTATATCCCCGATCCGTACCACGTACATCTACATTACCATCTGTTACCATAATGTAAGATATTACCCTTTTAAACTTACAATTCATACCAGTCTGTATCATACTGTATAGTCCACTTACATTTTTATAGCTGTAGTCACTGACTAATACACTTATCATAATAGTTTCACCTTTACAGTCTGTACATCCACTGTATCATCATCTACATTACAGGTCGTACATACTTAGTCACCACTTTATCTCTGTCTTCACTGTAATCAATCTATTTACCATCTGTACATACTATAATAGTTTCACTTTAAACCGTTCTGTATACCACTGTAAACATCTACTACAGCTGACACTGTAAAAATACATATCTATCATACCACTTTATATCAACTGACTATTATTAAACCATCCTGTTCTCTGTATAATACAAACTGGTATTCAATCTACATATTACCAGTCTGTCATAATTAAACACAACATCTCATCTACCCGTCACCTCTCTATACATTCTGATCATCTAATCATACCATCCTGTATCACGGTGTATCAATCCACTTTATTCTATTTACACACTGTAGAATCCACATTTACCATTTCTATACATACTGTATCAATAAATCCACTTACATCAGTCCTGTATCACACTACAACATCTACACCATAACAGTCTGTACATACCTTAAAGTTCCTTTACACAAGTCCTACTAACGCAAATATCAAAATCCTCTACACTACAGCTTAACCAGTACTGTACATATATTGTCAGTCGGATCACTGTACAATGTATTACTTCTATACCTGTACCAAAATAATCTTTACCATTCTGTCCATCTTTCACTCCACTTACATTCTGTCTCTTATCATCTACGTTCTCTCTACATGTTCATTTACCCTATCTCTTCCCTTTGTCTTTCATCACATCAGCGCGTCTGTAACAATACTGTTCATATCACTAATATCGACCACATCAATCCATCGAAGACTAATATCAGTTAATCTACACTGTATCAATAAAGTCGTCATCTGTCTACTTATCAGTTTACTTAACCTTACGGTCTGTAACATGTATCACTCAATTACATCTCAAGTCAATCACTACCACTGTTATTATAACTACCAGTCTGGGTGGGGTGGCATGTGGTTGACCATACTTCGGTCATAATAGTCACTAATCTTCATTACCTCTGTATATCTAATCAATCTAACAACTTTACCCAGTCTGTTACATAGTAAATGCCACTTTACTCTTTATCACTGTAGTCACTGTATTCACATTCTACAACTGTCATCAATCGCCTTACAGCGTAAAACTAAACACTGATAAAATACAACAATTACCAGTCTGTACATACTGTAATAGTCCCTTTACCATTTTTTATAGACTGTATCAATCTACTTTTACCAGTCTGTACATACTATAATAGTTCACTTACCAGTCTGTATACACTGTATCAATCTATCATTACCAGTCTGTACATACTGTATCAACCCACTTTATCAGTCTGTATACACTGTATCAATCTACTTTCCATCTGTACATACTATAATAGTTCACTTTCACCGGTCTGTATACACTGTATCAATCTACCTTACCAGTCTGTACATATGTACAATCTACTTACCAGTCTGTATTCACACTGTACTAGTTTACTTTACCAGTCTGGTACACTGTTTCAATACACATTTACCAGTCTGTCCATAATAATACAATCTTCATTACCATTCTGATACCCTGTATCATCTACTCACCAGTCTGTACATACTGTTCAATCCACTTTATCAGTCTTATACACTGTATTCAATCTACATTACCAGTCGTACTACTGTAATCCACTTTATCAGTCCTGTATACACTGTATCAATCTACATTACCAGTCTGTACATACTGTATACTTCACCTTTACCCCATCTCTATACACGTATCAATCTAACATCACCAGTCTGTACATACTGTATCAATCCATTTTACCATCTGTATACACTGTATCAATCTACATTACCAGTCCTGTATCACTGTATCCAGTCTATATTACCAGTCTGTACATACTGTATCAATCCACTTTACCAGTCTGTATACACTTGTATCATCTACATTACCAGTCTTCTACATACCGTAATATTCCAACTTTACCCACAGTCCGTATACACTGTATCAATCTACATCACCAGTCTGTACATATGTATCAATCCACTTAATCAGTCTGTATCACCGTAATCAATCTATATTACCAAGTCTGTACATACTATAATAGTTCACTGTTACCAGTCTGTTAATACACTGTATCAATCTACATTACCAGTCTGTACATACTGTATCAACCCACTTATCAGTCTGTACATACTATAATTTTGCACTTATATACCGGTCGTATACACTGTACAATCTATATTACCAGTCTGTACATAATGTACACAATCTACATTACCAGTCTTAGTCCTGTACTAGTTACTTTACCAGTCGTATACACTGTTTCAATCTACATTACCAGTCTGTCCATAATAATACCATCTTCATTACCAGTCTGTATACACTGTATCACATCTACATCACCAGTCTGTACCCATACTGATCAATCCACTTTATCATCTTTATACACTGTATCACTATATCACCAGTCTGTACATACTGTTCAATCCACTTTACCATCTGTATACACTGTACTCAATCTAATATACCAGTCTGTACATACTGTATCATCCACTTTACCAGTCTGTATACACGTTCTCAATCTATCATTACCAGTCTGTACATACTGTATCAATCCATTTTAATACCAGTCTGTATACCTGTATCAATCTATATTACCAGTCTGTACATAACTGTTAATCCCACTTTACCATCTGTTACACTGTTCACTCTATTTACCAGTCGTACATACTGTACAACATTTTACCACTCTGTATACACTGTATCAATCTATATTACCAGTTCTGTACATACTGTATCATCCAACTTTACCAGTCTGTATACACTGTAAATCTATATTCCAGTCTGTACATCTGTATCATCCACTGTTACCAGTCTGTATACACTAGTTCAATCTATATTACCAGTCTGTACCACTGTATCAATCCATTTTTAACCAGTCTGTATACACTGTATCAATCTATATTACCAGTCTGCACAACTGTATCATCCATTTTAAAACCATCTGTATACACTGTATCAATCTATATTACCAGTCTGTACATACTGTTCATCCACTTACAGTCTGTACACACTGTTCAATTCCCTTTACCAGTCTGTATCACTATAATCTACATTACCAGTCTGTCATACTGTAGATCCACTTTACCAGTCTGTATACACTGTATCAATCTACATTACCAGTCCGTAATACTGTATCATATCTATATATACCAGTCTGTATACACTGTATCAATCCATTTTAACCAGTCTGTATACACTGTATCAATCTATATTACCAGTCCTGTACATACTGTATCAATATCCACTTTATCCAGTCTGTATACACTGTCAATCCTTACATTACCAGTTTTGTACATACTGTATATCCACTTTATCAGTCTGTATACACTGTATCAATCTACATTACCAGTCGTCCATAATGTTACAATCCACTTTATCAGTCTGGTATACAACTGTAATCAACTCTATGATTACTCTGTCCTGTATACACTGTATCAATCTACTTACCAGTCTGGTACATACTGTAATATTCACATCACTTTACCAGTCCTATACAACTGTTATCGAATCTACATCACCAGTCTGTACATATGTATCATCCACTTTATCATCTGTATACACTTATCATCTACATTACCATCTGTACATCGTAATATCCCTTTTCAGTCTGTATACACTGTATCATCTACATTACCCAGTCTGTACATACTGTATCAATCCACTTACCAGTCTTTATACACTTTATCATCTACTACCAGTCTGTACACTATATAGTCCACTTTACCAGTCTGTATACACGTACAATCTACATTACCAGTCTGTACATACTGTATCAATCCACTTTACCATCTGTAATACACTGTATCAATCTACATTACCAGTCTGTACATACTGTATCAATCCACTTTACCAGTCTGTATACACTGTACAATCTACATTACCAGTCTGTCATACTGTATCAATCCACTTACCATCTTACACTGTACAATCTACATTACCAGTCTGTACATATAATACAATCTTCTTACCAGTCTGTATACACTGTATCAATCTACATTACCAGTCTGTACATACTGTATCATCCACTTTACCAGTCTGTATACACTGTATCAATCTACATTACCAGTCCTGTACATACTGTATCAATCCACTTTACCAGTCTTATACACTGTATCAATCTACATTCCAGTCTGGTACATACTGTAACTAGTTCACTTACCAGTCTTATACACTGGTATCATCTACATTAAAACAAAAGTCGAGTACCCCGTAGTGGAATCACATAGAAAAGGCTAAAATAAGGTAAATATAATGAAATTTTATTATAAATCACATAAAAATCACAATGTATAGCTGGCCAGCCACAATTTTTCACAATATAAACCAAGTACTATGACATCAAATAAGTAACATTTATGCACAAAGATAAAAATATATATCAATAAAAAGTCCACAGACCCCGTACCAAGAGTAACTATGGGATAACAGTCCAGATCAGCAGCTAAAAAAAGGGTTAAATCTAGAGGTGTCCAGATAACATGTCTCTATAATGAACGTAAACAACGGATTATCACAAAGTTCCGTCGGTGTGCCCACACCATATAACACCATAGGAAGCCTGTATGAGAAGAAATAATATAATAATACTACACACTGTTGAGCACTGATATGCAGGTAATTTTATTTGGATCATCTACATTACCAGTCTGTCCATAATGTTCCAATCTACGTTTACCAGTCTGTACAAAATGCTACAATCTACTTTACCAGTCTGTATACACTGTATCAATCTACATTACCAGTCTGTACATACTGTATCAATTCACTTACAGTCTATACCCTGTATCAATCTACATACCAGTCTGTACATACTGTATCAATCCACTTAATCAGTCTGTATACACCGTAATCTCTAATTACCAGTCTGTACATACTGTATCAATCCACTTTACCAGTCTGTATACACTGTATCAAATCTACATTACCAGTCTGTACATAATGTATCAATCCACTTAATCAGTCTGTATACACCGTATCAATCTATATTACCAGTCTGTACATACTGTATCAATCCACTTTACCAGTCTGTATACACTGTATCAATCTATATTACCAGTCTGTACATACTGTATCAATCAACTTTACCGTCCTGTATACACTGTATCAATCTATATACCATTCGTCTGTACATACTGTATCAATCCACTTTACCAGTCTGTCACACTGTATCATCTAATTACCACAGTCTGTATACACGTATCATCTACATTACCAGTCTGTACACCACTGTATCATCACTTTTATACCAGTCTGTATACACTGTATCACTCTACATTACCATCTGTATACCACTGTACAATTCACTTTACCAGTCTGTATACACCGTATCAATCTATTACCAGTCTGTACATACTGTATCAATCTACATTAACCAGTCCTGTACATACTGTAATCAATTCACTTTACAGTCTGTATACACTTTCAATCATATACCACCAGTCTGTACATACTGTATCAATCCACTTTATATCAGTCTGTATACACTGTATCAATCTACATTACCAGTCTGTACATACTGTATCAATCCCTTTACCTGTCTGTATACACTGTATCATCTAATATTTACCAGTCTGTACATACTGTAATCAATCCACTTTACCAGTCTTTATACACTGTATCAATCTTATTACCAGTCTGTACATACTGTATCAATCCACTTTATCAGTCTGTATACAACCGATTCCATCTATATTACCATCTGTACTACTGTATCAATCCACTTTAACCAGTCCGTATACACCGATCAATCTATAATTACCAGTCTGTATACACTGTATCATCTACATCACCAGTCTGTACACACTGTATCAATCCCTTTATCAGTCTGTATACACGTATCAATCTATATTACCAGTCTGTACATACTGTAATCAATCCACTTTACCAGTCTGTACACACTGTACATCCACTTTACCAGTCTGTATACACTGTATCAATCTACATTACCAGTCTGTACATACTGTATCAATCCACTTTACCAGTCTGTATACACTGTATCAATCTACATTACCATCCGTTACTACTTTATCAATCTATATTACCATCTGTATACACTGTATCAATCCATTTTACCAGTCTGTACACTGTATCAATCTTATATACCAGTCTGTACATACTGTATCAATCCACTTTACCAGTCTGTATACACTGTATCAATCTACATTACCAGTCTGTACATACTGTATCAATCCACTTTATCAGTCTGTATACACTGTATCAATCTACATTACCAGTCTGTCCATAATGTTACAATCCACTTTATCAGTCTGTATACACTGTATCAATCTATATTACCAGTCTGTATACACTGTATCAATCTACATTACCAGTCTGTACATACTGTAATAGTTCACTTTACCAGTCTCTAATCCTGTTCAATCTACATCACCAGTCTGTACATACTGTATCAATCCACTTTATCAGTCTGTATACACTGTATCAATCTACATTACCAGTCTGTACATACTGTAATAGTCCACTTTATCAGTCTGTATACACTGTATCAATCTACATTACCAGTCTGTACATACTGTATCAATCCACTTTACCAGTCTTTATACACTGTATCATCTACATTACCAGTCTGTACATACTATAATAGTCCACTTTACCAGTCTGTTTACACCTGTATCAATCTACATTACCAGTCTGTACATACTGTATCAATCCACTTTACCAGTCTTTCACTGTATCAATCTACATTCCCATTCTGTACATCTGTATCAATCCACTTTACCAGTCTGTATACACTGTATCAATCTACTCTTACCAAGCTGTACAGACGTATCAATCCACTTTACCAGTCTGTATACACTGTACAATCTACATAACCAGTCTGTATACCTGTATCAATCTACATTCCAGTCTGTACATACTGTATACAATCCACTTTAACAGTCTGTATACACTGTATCAATCTATATTACCAGTCTGTATACACTGTATCAATCTACATTACCAGTCTGTACATACTGTATCAATCCACTTTACCAGTCCTGTATACACTGTTCCATCTACATTACCAGTCTTGTACATACTGTATCAATCCCACTTTACCAGTCTGTATCACTGTATCATCTACATACCAGTCTGTACATACTGTATCAATCCACTTTACCAGTCTGTAACACTGTATCAATCTACATTACCAGTCTGTACATACTGTATCAATCCACTTTACCAGTCTTTAACACTGTATCAATCAATCTACTTACCAGTCTGTACATACTGTAATAGTTCACTTTACCAGTCTGTATACACTGTATCAATTACATTACCAGTCTGTACTACTGTATCAATCCACTTTACCAGTCTTTATACACTGTTATCAATCTACATTACCAGTCTGTACATACTGTAATAGTTCACTTTAACCAGTCTCTATACACTGTATCAATCTACTTAACACAAAGTAGTACCCGTATGTGAATACACATAGAAAAGGCTAAAATAAGGTAAATATAATGAAAGTTTATATATAAATCACATAAAAATCAACAATGTATAGCTGGCCAGCCACAATTTCTACATACACATAAGTAAAACCAAGTACTATGACCTCAATAGTACATATTAGTGCACCAAGATAAAATATATATAATCAATAAAAGTCCACAAACCCGCTACCAAGAGTAACTATGGGATAACGTCCCAGATCAGCAGCTAAAAAGAAGGGTTAAATCTGAGAGTGTTCCAGATAACATGTCTCTATATGAAACGGTAACAACTGGTTATCACAAAGTTCCGTCGGTGTGCACACACCATATACACCATAGGATTGCCTGGATGGAGAGAAATAATATAAGTAATACTACACTGTTGGAGCACATGAATATGCAGGTATATTTTATTTGGATCATCTACACATTTAAAAACCAGTCTGTCATAATTTCAATCTCACGTTACATCTGTACAAATGCTACATCTACTTTACCAGTCTGTATACACTTATCAATCTACATTACCAGTCTGTACATACTGTATCAATTCACTTTATCAGTCTGTATACACTGTATCAATCTACATTACCAGTCTGTACATCTGTATCATTCACTTACCAGTCTGTATACACTGTATCAATCTACATTACCAGTCTGTACATACTGTTAATCCACTTAATCATCTGTATACACCGTATCAATCTATATTACCAGTCTGTACATACTGTATCAATCCACTTTACCAGTCTGTACACTGTTATCAATCTACATTACCATCTGTACATAATGTACATCCACTTAATCAGTCTGTATAACACCGTATCAATCTATATTACCAGTCCTGTACAACTGTTCAATCCACTTTACCAGTCTGTATACACTGTATCAATCTATATTACAGTCTGTACATACTGTATCAATCCTTTACCAGTCTGTATACACTGTAATCAATCTATATTACCAGTCTGTACATACTGTATCAATCCACTTTACCAGTCTGTACACACTGTATCAATCTACATTACCATCTGTATACACTGTATCAATCTACATTACCAGTCTGTACACACTGTATCAATCCACTTTACCAGTCTGTATACACACTGTAATCATCTACATTACCCCAGTCTGTATACCTGTATCAATTCACTTTAACCAGTCTGTATACACCGTATCAATCTAATTACCAGTCTGTACATACTGTATCAATCTACTTACCAGTCTGTACAACTGTATCAATTCACTTTACCAGTCTGTATACACTGTATCAATCTATATTACCACGTCTGTACATACTGTAATCAATCCACTTTATTCATCTGTATACCTGTTCAATCTACATTCCAGTCTGTACATACTGTAAATCCACTTTACCTGTCTGTATACACTGTATATCATCTATATTACCAGTCTGTACATACCTGTATCAATCCACTTTACCAGTCTTTATACACTGTATCAATCTATATTACCAGTCTGTACATACTATCAATCCACTTTATCAGTCTGTAATACACCGTAATCAATCTATTTACCAGTCTGTACATACTGTATCATCCACTTTACCAGTCTGTATACACACCGTATCAATCCTATATTATCGTCTGTATACACCCGTATCAATCTATATTACCAGTCTGTACATACTGGATAATCCACTTTACCATCTGTATACAAACACCGTATCAATCTATATTACCAGTCTGTATACACTGTATCAATCTACAACACCATTCCTGTACACACTGTACCACATCCACTTTCAGTCTGTATACACCGTATCAATCTACATTACCAGTCTGTACTAATGTAATCAATTCACTTAACAGTCTGTATACACTGTATCATCTACATTACCGATCTGTACAACTGTATCAATCTACTTACCATGTCTGTATACACTGTATCAATCTACATTACCAGTCTGTACTACCTATAAAGTCATTAATAGTCCACTTTACCTGTCTGTATACACTGTATCAATCTATATTACCAGTCTGTACATAATTAATAGTCCACTTTAACCATTCTGTATGAACTGTAGGCAGTCTATGTTACCATGTCTGTACATACTATAATAGGTTACTTTACTGTCTGTATACACTGTATCAATTCTACATTACCAGTCTGTACATAATGTAATTGTTTACTTCCAGTCTGTATCACTGTATCAATCTACATTACCAGTCTGTACTAACTATAATAGTCCACTTTACCTGTCTGTATACACTGTTAATCTATATACCAGTCTGTACATAATGTAATAGTTCACTTTACCATTCTGTATGAACTGTAGCAGTCTATGTTACCAGTCTGTACATACTATAATAGGTTACTTTACTGGTCTGTATACACTGGTATCAATCTACATTACCAGTCTGTACATAATTAATTGTTTACTTTACCATCTGTATACACTGTAATCAATCTACATGTAATGTATGGGGCAGCTCAATGGTTAGCACTGATGTCTTGCAGAATCCCAAGTTCAAGTCCACCCTTGGACACATCTTGCAAGGAGTTTGCATGTTCTTCACCGTGCTTGTGCGTGGTTTTACTCTGGGCACTTTCCCCCACAATCATAAAGACATACTGATAGGTTGTATGTGTCAATAAATGTGCTTAGATTGTAAGCTCTTCTTGTAATTTAATACATGTAATTGCAAAGGGCTATAGAAGATGTTTGCCACTATATAATCCACATAATAATAATGATTCTTCTCTCAGGAATTTCTGTAGTGTGACTCACTATGAGCTTTAAGGATGGAAATAGCAAACAGTTAATAAACATTACATAACCTGTTAAAGCCACTTGTAGAAGTTTATGCATGTTGTATACATCCTGCAGCTAATTTGTCTAATTGGAAAAACACTTTGTCCAACACATGTTTTATGGGTTTAAAGGGAAAGTTCACTTGAAAATATCATTATTTTTGAATACAGGGTTTTCAATAAAAGTTCATATCGTTTAAAATGGTGGCAAATTTTGCCCCAACCAATCAGATCTTATTAAATTTGAAAGCTAAATATCTGATTGGTTGGGGCAAAATTAGCACCCCTTTAAACAATAAGAACTTTTATTGAATAACCCTGTTAGTTTGTATATGCCATACCTAGTTATTTTACATATTATCTTCCATTTTGAAAAATCAGCTTTATTTTAACCGCTTGCTATTCCCTTCTGTTAACATAATTGAGCTGTCATTTGAGGTTATAACCCTCATTTTTATTCCCCAGATGCACACTTCCTTGAAATTATCCTCACAGTAATTTTTACTGATTGGCTGTTGGATGGATCAAACATGCTCAGATCTCAAGGGCAACAGCAAACCATAACTGTCTCTATTAGTGGTCCTGCAAACAGAAGTCAGTATTTTGGAAGCATTTATTTATACACAGACAAAATGCTGAATGGACGTTAACGTTATTAGGATGGAAAAATACTGCCCTTTTTTTCTGAAATATATGTATTTACCATTTAACTAAAGCCCAAATACATTTAAGGGCAAGTATCACTGAAACAACATCATCCTCCTAAAGTACCCAGGTGAGAACCTAAACAGAGAGTCCTCACCCCTGGGTACAGATCTCTACCTGCTCCCTTGCCATTGTCTAAGTCTTAGTCTGTCCCACAGACCAGCTGTGAGATGCAGAACTAGAATGGAGTCAGCAAGGGAAAGTTTCCGTAAGTTTACTCGGGAATAGAAACGGTACCGATGGGTTTACGTCCTCACCCTGCATCTTTACATGGAGAGAAGAAGAGGGGAGCGAGGATGGTTAATTGTCCTTTGAAAGGTTAACCCTTGTTATGGCAGAATTAGTCCAATCTACTTTCTCTCATGATATACCCTGCTTGTAAAACAAGTGAATTATTTCTTCACAGTCTTTTATGTAAACTGGCAGGAGACTTTGGTTACTGCAAAAAAAAAAAAAACATCCAATAGAAAGTGGCAAGGTGTTCCCCCCATTTTTTCCATTCTCACTAGTTTATTTATAGGGACCTTGTCTTTAATCCATCACACAGTACATGCAATTAGTTTTTAGATCCCCAAAAATATCATGTTCATTTTTTTCTTCCCAGAGCCATGGTCCTGTTCTGCTGGTTCTGATCCCGTTCAGAGTTCTCATTGTCGGTTGTTTTACAGAAATCTTGTTCAGAAACAAGAGAAGCACAGGCTGGATCTATCCCCAGATTAAGTAGTGGCAACCGCAAGGTTTCCTGTCTATTGTTTGTGCTTATTAGGTTAGAACTTTACTAATCTGTCTTTATCTCCATCAGTCTTGTCACCTTTAAAGGGAAAGTCCAGCCTCATCATAAAATTTCATACAGGTAGAACCCACCCCATTAAACATTAAAACTGGATACTCACACAGCCAAGACTGCTGTTATACAGAGATATATCCTCCTCCTCCGAGTCCCTGCCACTTACCCCTCTCCTCATTTCTTAGGATTAGTCTGTGCCATTGGCCATGTCATCCAGCCATGACTGCAGATTATACCCAGAAGAGCTGCAAGCTGTGGTAGAAGAGAGGCCAGACATTGGTAAGGAGATCTCTGTATACAACAGTTCCCGGTTGTGTGCAGATTCAGGTTTTAATGACTTGGGCTCTACCCCAATGTCCATTTTGGAGTTGTCAGAACTTTAGGTGTTGTTTCTTATGGGGCTGCATTCCATCATTGATTAATATCAAGAAAATCACCAGAAATAAGTTAATGAGTCTTTGTGGGTGCGTGGGGTTTTTCTTTCAAAGCCATAACTAAACTTTGATTTGGATTTAAAGGCCACATTCTCAGAAGGAATGTGCCCATGTTTGCACAAAGCCTTATCAATAGGAATGGAGTTTTTAATACTCAATAACATTGCTATAAGCACAAGAGTATTGCCAGTTAGCTTCAGTAATGTAAATTACTAACTTCAGTAAATTACTACTTTAAATGTATTTCGAGTGTTGAGCTTTTATTTTATATTTTTTGTATTATATAGTATATTATTTGAGGTTGAATAAAACATACGTCCATCCATTCAACCCACTCGCAATACCCACATTAACTTGCCAAACAGTTGATCCAGAGGAAAGGCAAAAAACAGTATAAAGGTGAAAAATATTCCTTCCTGATTCCAAGTCAGGAGTGTCGATCAACTCCAACTTTTATGTATCAATACCTGTAACGTGCAACATTCTTTATTTGAATAAACTCATCCAGCCTTTTTGTTTAAACTATCCAATGGGCCTTCCATCACCACACCTAGGGAAGGCAGTTCTATGGTTTACTATTCTCCCCATGAAAAACCCTTTCTCGAATTATCTTCTTTTACTTCTTTTCTTCCAGTATTAGGGGATGTCCGCGTGTCCTCTGACATGTTCTATTGGTGACAATGCCCCACATAGTTTTATTGTATGGCCCGTTAATGTATTTATACACAGTCATCATATCCCCACGCAAGCGCCTTTTTTTCGAGTGTACATAATTGTAACATATCCAAACTGTCTTTAATATTCAAGCTCCAGACCTTTAATCCATACCCCTCTTATACATAGGCATTTTGATGGGAGGATTACAGGTGCCCAAATCCTCCCTTTCTGCTGGTTTATGATTATTTCAGTTTTGGCACCTTGAGGTCAGCATAAATACAAGGAATGTCAGAGGGCACGGCCACACACGGCAACGCAAACGCATCGGCACACGGAATCGCATGCGATTTCATGTGCAATTTCGTTGCGTTTGCGCATGCGTTTTTTCATTTAAGTATTGAAAAACGCATGCGATTGCGATTTAAAATGCGGAACGCCAATTGCAACTCACACGTTGCCGCCGCTTTTTAATGATAGAAAAAACGCAAGCGCAAACGCAAAAAAAGTGCAGCAGTGGTGGCCTAGCCCTGAATGGGGATTAAATCAATAGAGCCAACATTTGAAAGAGCAAGTGTTAATTGTTTGGGAGAAGAGTGTTGAAAGTAATTCCATAGACATGACAGAGGCCACAAATAACACAAATGGGAATTTCATCCTTATGGTTTATTGTCATGGAACCAGTATTCCCATGAACTGACTCCAGAAAGGACAGGATTTATATGTTGTTTCTAGAACAAAGTTTTGCATACCTCATAACTGTTTATATGTCATGTAAGAAAAAAATACAGGGGAAGAGAAATTATAAAAATACTTTAATTTGGAGAGGCCTTTAATAAGGGGGATGTGTGTTTAAATGGCTGTTGCCGCTGGCACTGCTTGCTTCCTTTAAGTTTGTTATCCACCAAAACTCCAAGATCCCTTTCCAAGGGATTCACTTAACACAGAGCCATTTATAGTATAAGTCACAAGGTTTTTAAGTCCAAAATGCATCACCTTACATTTATCAACATGGAATCTCATCTGCACTTAGCAGCCCAACGTGACAATCTACTAGATCCCCCTGCAACGATTGCACATCCTCCGAAGTTTTATATGGTCGACAAAGTTTTGTGTCGTCAGTAAACCAGAAAACCTTGCTGACAATACCCACTTCCAAATAACATTAACAGATTAATAGAAGTGGCGCCATTACAACTAGAATGTTCGAAAAGAGATGTTACTTTGTTTTGTTTTCGAATTTCGAAATTTTTGGAAATTTCGAACGTTCGAAGTTTCGATTTTCGAAAATAGGCTACTTTCGATTTTTGATTTTTGAAATCGTCTACTTTCGATAATCATCTACTTTCTTTCATAATCATCTACTTTCGATTTTCGAAATAATTTAATTTCCAATAAAATCAAAACTCAGAAAATTCGGGTTTTGTAAATTCCGGGAGTACCAGAAGTTTCCGTCGGGACTTCACCCTCGGATTCGATTCAAAACTGATTCTATTAGAACCCCACAGTACATCTCAGGGGGACTGTACCAAAAGCCTTAGCAAATCCAAATATACCACATCTACTAACAGGTTCAAATTCCTACTCACTTCCTCATAAAAGCCAAGACAGGTCTGTTCCCTTATAAATCCATGCTGATTACTTCATAAAGGTCAGTCCTGAACATACTCTAGAACATGTTCTCTTGCTAAACTTTCCTTAATCTTCCCACCACTGAATTTAAACTCACGGTCATATTACTAGGCTACGGACACTACAACTATTTTTTAAATATTGGAAATGGATCACCTTTTTTCCAATCCATGTGGACTGATAATTAACCTTATTTAGTTGTTTCTGACCTTTTATTCAGTTAAAACCAAAGTGCAATTGGCATTCCTCATACCATTACTGCTATGTACTCTATGCTATCTGTACTTGGATGACCTATGATGAAAAAACCTTCAAGACTTTTATCGTCATTCTCTGTAACTATCTTATTCCCTATATTAATGGCCCCACATTTCATCCTCAACTATTAATATACTTTTTTTAAAATGGTTAGGGTTATGCTAGTACACACATCACAGTTTCTGAAAGATGACAGCAGGATCTGCAAGGACCTTTGTATAAAGTTGTGCGTGTTTTGTTTCTGAGATGTCCTGTTAAGAGACACGGAGGAGCGAGCGTTACTAGGGGGAAGTGCACCAGGACCCGGGTTTGCTCACCTTTCAATAGAAGACAATGCGGTTGGGTCTGGGCAGGATGGCCATATACAGGTGCATTACATTATGTGTAAAGGTTTTGTACATTCAGAGTTATAAGTGAAAATTAACCGAGAATTCCATTTTAAAACTTCAAAACCATACATGGATTCCTTGTGTAGGAAAATATTCAATCCCATATGGTAGGAATAAATGAATAGAACAAGAAATAGAAAGAATAATAGTTTGGCTTTTTTTTTCATTTTATTGTGCTTTCTCTCTGGGCCAAATACTCAGGGTCCCACACTCTTATGGAGCCCTCAAACCGTTGCCTCTGAATTGTTGTGGGTTTAAGGGGGCCCTTAACTCCTTTTCTGTATAGTCCTGAACCAGGCAATGAGAATGAAGGAAGTAAACAAATGAATAACTTGTCCTTATGTGAACCAATCAGACCTGTGTCTATAGAACTCTTCTATTAATCTGTACAATTATTCAGTCGTGGGGCTTTTTAGCTGTTATTTTATGTCTAAAGGGAACTGTTCCCGTTAGAGATTAATATTACTTATTGAAGCAGGTGAACCAGGATGATATATTTCATCAAAAGAAATATCATGCCAAGCTGTGCAAACATTCTTACTTAAAGGTAATAATGCAGCCTGAATATTATTCCAAATGAAATAATCAGCACAGCTTTCTCTTCCCATTTTAAACCTGAACTTTCAGAGAGAAACACCAAAGGAGAGACAGAAGGAAAAATACAGGAAAAAATAAAAAGTAAGGTCAGCTGCAATCACGGTGTTATAGGAAAGGGTCATTCAAAGTTACCCACTGCCAGACTTATATGCTAGTTCATTTCACCCTTGAATGGCAATTTGTCCACAAGAATTTACTGCATAGAAGCTTCAACTGGGGGGTGCAATACTTCCTGTTAACCCTCACCCACAGGGTATTGGCAAATCCACAATATCTTCACGTATGGAGAGTAATTTACCTGTCCCCAACCCCAACTGATATATTTTTCACTTTATTACCCGCATTACTAAACCAGATATTTAAGGATAATTATTGTCCCCATTCTGGCGAGAGTAAGCTGGCCCCTCCCTCCATGCAGTCAATCAAGGCTGTGACTGCTAACATCACAACAACTGATTGACTGCTGTATTCCTGCTGCCTGTCCTCTGCACATGCTCAAGCTTATAAAAAGCTCTTTAACAGAGGGAAGAGGCAGATACCTTTGCCATAAAAAATGAGAACTTATTATAATATATCTGGATACAAATATAGGTAATAACTCTGGTAAAAATAGCAGCTGGTGTTGCAGGCAGATAACTGACAATTCACCAGTTTGGTTTGTTTTTGTTTTTAAGGGTGGATATGCCATTTATAAACACCAAAACATCAAAATTTTTTGCGACTTTCCTGCTTTTGGTGTTTACATTTCCATCTAGGTGTAGTCTACACTCTTAATGTACGCTAACACAAGGGGTTTATTTCTTTACATGTTATCCCCTTACTAGACATGAAAGCATAGAGAGACAGAAAGAAAGACAGAAGTCCCCTGATAGGTGGCGTCTCTACTAATCACATCCCAATCCACCTAACCAGTGTTTCTTCAAATTCCAGCACCATGAAAATGCTTTTGTTGGGTTTCTATGGGAACTGAATCCTTTTCAAACCGCTAATCGCTCCGGTCTTAGGGAAATAGGTCAAAGTTGATTCCATATCCATCCCTGTTGAGAAATAAACCCCATGTTTCTCTCTATCTCTCCTAACATATGCCCAATGAACAGTCATCACATCAATCATAGTCTTTAAGACTGAAAGACAAGGAAAATTATTCATCTGCCAAGTCGTGATGATCTATCCTCGTCCCCTTCATACGCCGCTATTTATTGGGAGAAACATAGACAAAAGCTTGGAGGGTGAGCACTGATACAGTTTGGAAAACTGACACCCCTTCAAGAATAAAGGTGCAGTTTTGTGTGTTGAAATGAGATCCTTATATGCTCTGCATATTGCCTAATATAGCCCGCCAAATCCTTGTCAGAGCTCTCTTGTTGATGTGTGACTCATTGGCTGCTTTCTTCAACTATTTGATTACAGTTCTGCTTTACATCAGAAAAGTTTTGTTTGTGGCCGCTGAAGGCTAAGTGGCATCTTGTGCAAATTCTGACATTGGCTCCCACATTTGCTGAAATCCGCTTCCAACTAATAAAATTCACGTCATTCCATTATCTTTACGTACCCTGTATGATTATACATGAATGGTATTCATCATCTCTGCATGCTTGGCTGATTGTGGGTAAATGTCTCCCACTGCGTAGCAAGGCCGTTTTTAAAATTCATAGACTTAAAACTCAGCCCGGAAGTAAGCAAATCAGTACCAGTGCAGGTCTTTTTAATGCATGCTTGTTTTTGTTTATGAAGATTAAGGTAATCATGTACTAGTTTTGTAAAGGCCACACTATTTCCTTGAAACAGCGGAACTACTGGTGGACACTTTCTATTGCAAATTTAGCTTTGCAATAGAAAGTTTAATAATACATTAAGAAATTTAAGGTTCAATGTGTAGACTGCTTTATTTTAAAACATTACAGATGCCATCAGTTGCCTAAATATTGCTGTGTTTGGTGGGTGCTGATCCTCCTTGTTTCCCAAGCTCCTCTTCTTTTGGTACCACCTGAGTGTGAGCCAATCTCTACGGCAAGCAGCAAAGGCCGTGGGCAGCATGAAGTAGGAGCATGAATGATTTGGATTGTTTTAAGTAACTAATATAGTATTTGCTAGCATTCAGAAATTAAACTTAAACAAATAAGATCCTCATACACAGTTAAACTACTAGACTTTAATTCCTCTTTATATAGTGCGCACTGCAAAATGTCAAAGTGAATCCAGATATTAAAATAAAACACACGCCAGATTAGTACCTGCCCACTGTTGGCTTGAACTTGAGATCCTAGTTTGTCAGTTTAGGGTAGTGCCATTCACAGATACCGAAGGATTCATTACAAAACTTTTCGGTCAAGCTCTTTGTTCTTTATGGGTACACCAGCAGTGCCGACATCAACTTGTACATCCATGTGACCTCTGCGATCTACCTTCCACCCACGCCCATTTTCCAAAGGCAGCACGGAATAAATTAGCTCTGGCAACCAAATAAGAACAGAGGTAAATGTTCAACTTAGAGATAAAAATATATGTTTACATTTTAAAGAGCGGAGGGTTTTGGTAAATGGATTGGCACATATCATGTTAACCAAACTATACATAGAGGCTAACATTACGTTTGTGAATATCTGGTGTTTATGCATATGCCGGGAGATTTACAAAGAAAGTGTACATGTATAGTGGCCTAGTCCTGCAGATACTCACTGGAAAGCTTCATACACCAGATGAGATATTTCAACCAGATTGACTGCCCAGTGTGATATTTCGGGAAATTGTAGATGAACTAAACCAACAAGCTTACAAAATCCCATGGCAATATTAGTTTGTGTCCACTTCTGTCTGCTTTTTCATTAACATCCTTGGTGTTTGGATAGAAACATGGTGATCGCATGTGTTAGAAAAGCAAAACTGATCGCAACACACACGTGTGACGCACAATGGTGTACAGACTGCCTTTTCGGGTGAGTAGGGTAAGTGCATGGAAGCTTGTAGGGTATCGTTGATGAACAACCCAGTGGATCATCTACAATGCCCAACCGAACGTCTCTTGGTCCCTGCAATCACACATGTGTACGCACCTTAAGTTGGTAGGTAAACATACAGATAAATGGGGATAGGTTTAAAGAGCTTGTGGAGCTGATACCATATTTTTTTTGTAAAATATTACTTTCTGTGCCTATAATCTATTTAAAAGCAAACGTAATTATATAGCCAATTTGTATATTTGCAGTATGTTCTTTAGTTCTCTATTCACTACATGTGGCTTTTCCCCACAAGTTCTGAAAGCTGAGATGAAAGTTGAAAAAGCAAGTTCGCTAATCGCTCTGAAATACTTTGAAATACACTTTTATCTTTGGTTAAAATTCCCACGCTGTTCAAAGTCTAATTCGCCAAATAATCAGGAAGAGCAAACTGCCTCTGATTGATTTCAGGGAATAACATCTCCTACTATAACTTACACATCCTTTTTGAAAGATTGCTAATAAGAATTCCATCTTCATTCACTTGATCCTATGAGAAACAAAGCCCCTCCCATTGGTTTAGTAGGTCTTGTTGCAGCATTTGGAATTGTTGATAAGATTCCCTTTAGTATAACATCGAATTCAGCCGTGGCCGAATTCCCGCACCGGCGGACATTTGTCCCGGCCGGTGCTCGCTCTGGACAAATAGTCCCTCCATGTGTCAGATTGTGGAGCATAAAATTGGGGTTTAGTTCTCCTTTAAGCATACAGCTTAGAAGCAACTGTACCCCAACAATCACTGCATTGCACTTCAGACCTCTGTCATTCTCACAACCCTAATGTTTATGGAGAACTTAGTTACAATAATGTTATGTTTCATTTGATTGTCTACCTAATGGGGTCCTGGGCCATGTGTTTACAAGAATGCAGCAATTATGTTAAAGAGTTGAAATAGGTCATGTGAGTCCTACATATTTTGGGCCGCTCTTAAGGTGATCTGATGATTTATTTCATTATCTTTCCCATGGTCCACTGCAGTTTGGCGATGTCAAGGAATGTCCTCATTCCCATGGGAAGCCTAAAGGTGCCCATACACAGCCAACTTCAATCTTATGGTAAATGTATCAATCCACTTTACCAGTCTGTATACACTGTATCAATCTACATGACCAGTCTATCTATAATGTAACAATCTACATTACCAGTCTGTACACACTGTAATAGTCTACTTTACGAGTCTGTATACACTGGTTCAATCTACATTACCAGTCTATCCATAATGTTACAATCTAAATTACCAGTCTGTATACACTGTATCACTGTATCAATCTACATTACCAGTCTGTATACACTGTATCACTGTATCAATCAACTTTACCAGTCTGTACATACTGTATCAATAAACTTTACCATTCTGTACATACAGTAATAGTCCACTTTACCATTCTGTATACACTGTATCAATCTACATTACCAGTCTGTACATATAATGTAATAGTTCACTTTACCATTTTGTACATACTGTATCAATCCACTTTACCAGTCTGTATACACTGTAATAGTCCACTTTACCAGTCTGTATACACTGTATCAATCTATATTACCAGTCTGTACATACTGTAATAGTCCACTTTACCAGTCTGTATACACTGTATCAATCTACACCAGTTGTACATACTGTTCAATCACATTATCAGTCTTATACAACTGTATAACACATTACCAGTCTGTACATACTATAATAGTCCACTTTACGTCTGTATACACTGTATCAATCTATATTACCAGTCTGTACATAATGTATAGTCCACTTTACCATTCTTTAACTGTGCATCTATGTTACCAGTCTGTACATACTATAATAGGTTACTTTAATGGTCTGTATACACTGTAGTATACACTGTATCAATCTACATTACCAGTCTGTACATACTGTAATAGTTCACTTTACCAGTCTGTATACACTGTATCAATCTACATTACCAGTCTGTACATACTATAATAGTCCACTTTACCAGTCTGTATACACTGTATCAATCTATATTACCAGTCTGTACATACTGTAATAGTCCACTTTACCAGTCTGTATACACTGTATCAATCTACATTCTTGTACCAGTCTGTATACACTGATTATCAATCTACATTACCAGTCTGTACATACTGTATCAATCCACTTTACCAGTCTTTATACACTGTATCAATCTACATTACCAGTCTGTACATACTGTAATGGTATAAAGATGGAATGAACAGTATGTACAGACTGGTAATGTAGATTGATCAGTGTATAGACTGGTAAAGTGAACTATTACAGTATGTACAGACTGGTAAGTAGATTGATACAGTGATAAAGACTGGTAAAGTGGATTGATACAGTAGTACAGACTGGTAATGTAGATGGATACAGTGTATACAGACTGGTAAAGTGGATGATTACAGTATGTACAGACTGGTAATGTGATGATACAGTGTATACGACTGGTAAAGTGGATTGATACAGTATGTACAGCTGGTAATGTAGATTGATACAGTGTATACAGAATGGTAAAGTGGATGATACAGTATGTACAGACTGGTAATGTAGATTGATACAGTGTATACAGACTGGTAATATAGATTGATACAGTGTATACAGACTGGTAAAGTGGATTGATACAGTATGTACAGACTGGTAATGTAGATTGATACAGTGTATACAGACTGGTAATGTAGATTGATACAGTGTATACAGACTGGTAAAGTGGATTGATACAGTATGTACAGACTGGTAATGTAGATTGATACAGTGTATACAGACTGGTAAAGTGGATTGATACAGTATGTACAGACTGGTAATGTAGATGATACAGTGTATACAGACTGGTAAAGTGGATTGATACAGTATGTACAGACTGGTAATGTAGATTGATACAGTGTAAACAGAATGGTAAAGTGGACTATTATAGTATGTACAGACTGGTAATGTAGATTGATACAGTGTATAAAGACTGGTAAAGTGGATTGATAAGTATGTACAGACTGGTAATGGAATTGATACAGTGTATACAGACTGATAAAGTGGACTATTACAGTATGTACAGACTGGTAATGTAGATTGATACAGTGTATACAGACTGATAAAGTGGATTGATACAGTATGTACGACTGGTGATGTAGATTGATACAGTGTATAGAGACTAGGTAAAGTGAACTATTACAGTATGTACAGACTGGTAATGTAGATTGATACAGTGTATACAGACTGGTAATATAGATTGATACAGTGTATACAGACTGATAAAGTGGATTGTAACATTTGGACAGACTGGTAATGTAGATTGATACATGTATAAGACTGAAAGGGATGATAAGATGTACAGACGGTATGTAGTGATACATGTACAGACTGGTAAAGTGGATTGATACAGTATGTACAGACTGGTAATATAGATTGATACAGTGTATACAGACTGGTAAAATGGATTGATACAGTGTATACAGACTGGTAATATAGATTGATACAGTATGTACGGACTGGTAATGTAGATTGATACAGTGTATACAGACTGGTAAAGTGGATTGATACAGTATGTACAGACTGGTAATGTAGATTGATATAGTGTATACAGACTGGTAAAGTGGATTGATAAGTGTGTACAGACTGGTAAAGTGGATTGTGTACAGTATGTACAGACTGGTAATATAGATTGATTGTGTATACAGACTGATAAAGTGGATTGATACAGTGGTACAGAACTGGTGATGTAGATTGATACAGTGTATACAGACTGGTAAGTATAGATGATACGGTGTATACAGACTGGTAAAGTGGATTGATACAGTATGTACAGACTGGTAATAAGATTGATACGGTGTATACAGACTGATAAAGTGGATTGATACAGTATGTACAGACTGGTAATAAGATTGATACAGTGTATAAAGACTTGGTAAAGTGGATGATACAGTATGTACAGACTGGTAATATAGATTGATACAGTGTATACAGACAGGTAAAGTGGATTGATACAGTATGTACAGACTGGTAATGTAGATTGATACAGTGTATACAGACTGATAAAGTGGATTGATACAGTATGTACAGACTGTAATATAGATTGATACAGTGTATACAGACTGGTAAAGTGAATTGATACAGTAGTACAGACTGGTAATGTAGATTGATACAGTATGACAGACTGGTAATATAGATTGATACGGTGTATACAGACTGGTAAAGTGAATTGTACAGTGTATACAGACTGGTAATGTGATTGATACAGTGTATACAGACTGGTAAAGTGGATTGATACAGTGTGTACAGACTGGTAATGTAGATTGATACAGTGTATACAGACTGGTAATGAGATTGATACAGTGTGTACAGACTGGTAAAGTGGATGATACAGTATGTACAGACTGGTATATAGATTGATACAGTGTATACAGACTGGTAAAGTTGATTGATACAGTATGTACAGACTGGTAATATAGATTGATACAGGTATACAGACTGGTAAGTGGATTGATACAGTATGTACAGACTGGTAATATAGATTGATACGGTGTATACAGACTGATTAAGTGGATTGATACATTATGTACAGACTGGTAATGTAGATTGATACAGTGTATACAGACTGGTAATGGATTGATACAGTATGTACAGACTGGTAAATAGTTGATACGGTGTATAGACTGATTAAGTGGATTGATACAGTATGTACAGACTGGTAATGTAGATTGATACAGTGTATACAGACTGGTAAAGTGAATTGATACAGTATGTACAGACTGGTAATGTAGATTGATACAGTGTATACAGACTGGTAAAGTAGATTGTAGCATTTTGTACAGACTGGTAACGTAGATTGTAACATTATGGACAGACTGGTAATGTAGATTGATCCAAATAAATATTAACCTGCATAATCATGCTCAACAGTGTAGTATTACTTATATTTATTCTCTCCATCCAGGCATCCTATGGTGTTATATGGGTGGTGCACACCGACGGAACTTTGTGATAATCCAGTGTTTACCGTTTCATATAGAGACATGTTATCTGGACACCTCTCAGATTTAACCCTTCTTTTAGCTGCTGATCTGGACTGTTATCCCATAGTTACTCTTGGTAGCGGGTCTGTGGACTTTTATTGATATATATATTTTTATCTTTGTGCACTAATAGTTTACTTATTTGATGTCATAGTACTTGGTTTTACTTATTGTGTAGAAATTGTGCGTGGCCAGCTATACATTGTTGATTTTTAGTGATTTATATATATAAACTTCATTATATTTACCTTATTTTAGCCTTTTCTATGTGTATTCACCTACGGGGTACTACTTTTGTTTTAATGTAGATTGATACAGTGTATAAAAGACTGGTAAAGTGAACTATTACAGTATGTACAGACTGGTAATGTAGATTGATACAGTGTATAAAGACTGGTAAAGTGGATTGATACAGTATGTACAGATGGTAATGTAGATTGATACAGTGTATACAGACTGGTAAAGGGGATTGATACAGTATGTACAGACTGGTAATGTAGATTGATACAGTGTATACAGACTGGTAATGAAGATTGTATTATTATGTACAGACTGGTAATGTAGATTGATACAGTGTATAGAGACTGGTAAAGTGGATTGATACAGTATGTACAGACTGGTAATGTAGATTGATACAGTGTATACAGACTGGTAAAGTGGATTGATACAGTATGTACAGACTGGTAATGTAGATTGATACAGTGTATACAGATGGTAAAGTGGATTGATAAGTATGTACAGACTGGTAATGTAGATTGATACAGTGTATACAGACTGGTAAAGTGGACTTTATAGTATGTACAGACTGGTATGTAGATTGATACAGGTATAAAGAATGGTAAAGTGGATTGATACAGTATGTACAGACTGGTAATGTAGATTATACAGGTATACAGACGATAAAGTGGACTATTACAGTTGTACAGACTGGTAAGTAGATGATACAGTGTATACAGACTGATAAAGTGGATTGATACAGTATGTACAGACTGGTGATGTAGATTGATACAGTGTATAGAGACTGGTAAAGTGAACTATTACAGTATGTACAGACTGGTAATGTAGATTGATACAGTGTATACAGACTGGTAATATAGATTGATACAGTGTATACAGACTGATAAAGTGGATTGTAACATTATGGACGACTGGTAATGTAGATTGATACAGTGTATACAGACTGATAAAGTGGATTGATACAGTATGTACAAACTGGTAATGTAGATTGATACAGTGTATACAGACTGGTAAAGTGGATTGATACAGTATGTACAGACTGGTAATATAGATTGATACAGTGTATACAGACTGGTAAAATGGATTGATACAGTGTATACAGACTGGTAATATAGATTGATACAGTATGTACGGACTGGTAATGTAGATTGATACAGTGTATACAGAATGGTAAAGTGGATTGATACAGTATGTACAGACTGGTAATGTAGATTGATACAGTGTATACAGACTGGTAAAGTGGATTGATACAGTGTGTACAGACTGGTAAAGTGGATTGATACAGTATGTACAGACTGGTAATATAGATTGATACAGTGTATACAGACTGGTAAAATGGATTGATACAGTATGTGCAGACTGGTAATATAGATTGATACAGTGTATACAGACTGGTAAAATGGATTGATACAGTATGTACAGACTGGTAATATAGATTGATACAGTGTATACAGACTGGTAAAGTGGATTGATACAGTATGTACAGACTGGTAATATAGATTGATACAGTGTATACAGACGGTAAAGTGGATTGATACAGTAGTACAGACTGGTAATAGATTGATACAGTGTATACAGAGTGGTAAAATGGATTGATACAGTATGTACGACTGGATATAGATTGGTACAGTGTATACAGACTGGTAAAGTTGGATTGAACAGTATGTACAGACTGGTAATATAGATTGATACAGTGTATACAGACTGGTAAAATGGATTGATACAGTATGTACAGACTGGTAATATAGATTGATACAGTGTTATACAGACTGGTAAAGGGATTGATACAGTGTACAGACTGGTAATATAGATTGATACAGTGTATACAGACTGGTAAAGTGGATTGAACAGTATGTACAGACTGGTGATATAGATGATACAGTGTATACGAATGATAAAGTGGATTGATACAGTATGTACAGACTGGTGATGTAGATTGATACAGTGTATACAGACTGGTAATGAAGATTGTATTATTATGGACAGACTGGTAATGTAGATTGAAACAGTGTATACAGACTGGTAAAGTAAACTAGTACAGTGAATACAGACTGGTAATGTAGATTGTACATTATGTACAGACTGGTAATATAGATTGATACAGTGTATACAGAACGGTAAAGTGAACTATTATAGTATGTACAGACTGATAAAGTGGGTTGATACAGTATGTACAGACTGGTAATGTAGATTGATACAGTGTATACAGACTGGTAACGTGAACTATTATAGTATGTACAGACTGGTAATATAGATTGATACGGTGTATACAGACTGATTAAGTGGATTGATACAGTATGTACAGACTGGTGATGTGAGATTGATACAGTGTATAGAGACTGGTAAAGTGAACTATTACAGTATGTACAGACTGGTAATGTAGATTGATACAGTGTATACAGACTGGTAAAGTGGATTGATAAGTATGTACAGACTGGTAATATAGATTGATACAGTGTATACAGACTGGTAATGTAGATTGATACAGTGTATACAGACTGGTAAAATGGATTGATACAGTATGTACAGACTGGTGATGTAGATTGATACAGTGTATAGAGACTGGTAAAGTGAACTATTACAGTATGTACAGACTGGTAATGTAGATTGATACAGTGTATACAGACTGATAAAGTGGATTGATACAGTATGTACAGACTGGTAATGTAGATTGATACAGTGTATACAGACTGATAAAGTGGATTGATACAGTATGTACAGACTGGTGATGTAGATTGATACAGTGTATACAGACTGGTAATGAAGATTGTATTATTATGGACAGACTGGTAATAATGTAGATTGAAACAGTGTATACAGACTGGTAAAGTAAACTAGTACAGTGAATACAGACTGGTAATGTAGATTGTTACATTATGTACAGACTGTGTAGTGTAGATTGATACAGTGTATACAGACCGGTAAAGTGAACTATTATAGTATGTACAGAATGGTAAAGTAGATTGATACAGTGTATACAGACTGATAAAGTGGGTTGATACAGTATGTACAGAATGGTAATGTAGATTGATACAGGTATACAGACTGGTAACGTGAACTATTATAGTATGTACGACTGGTAAAGTAGATTGATACAGTCTATAAAAAATGGTAAAGTGGACTATTACAGTATGTAAAGACTGGTAATGTAGATTGATACAGTCTATAAAAAATGGTAAAGTGGACTATTACAGTATGTACAGACTGGTAATGTAGATTGATACAGTGTATACAGACTAGTAAAGTGGACTATTACAGTATGTACAGACTGGTAATGTAGATTGATACAATGTATACAGACTAGTAAAGTAGACTATACAGTATGTACAGACTGGTAATGTAGAATGATACAGTGTATACAGACTGGAAAGTAAACAATTACATTATGTACAGACTGGTAATGTAGATTGATACAGTGTATACTGAGTGGTAAAGTGGATTATTACAGTATGTATAGAATGGTAAAGTGGATATTACAGTATGTATAGAATGGTAAAGTGGATTGGCACAGTGAATACAGACTGGTAATGTAGATTGTAACATTATGGACAGACTGGAAATGTAGATTGATACAGTGTATACAGAGTGGTAAAGTGGACTATTAAAGTATGTATAGAATGGTAAAGTGGATTGATACAGTGTATACAGACCAGTAAAGTAACCTATTATAGTATGTACAGACTGGTAATATAGATTGATACAGTGTATACAGACAGGTAAAGGGCTATTATAGTAGTACAGAATGGTAATGTGATTGATACAGTGTATACAGACTGATAAAGTGGACTATTATAGTAGTACAGACTGGTAATGGAGATTGATACAGTATATACAGACTGATAATGTAGATGTGTACATTATCGACAGACTGGTAATGTAGATTACGTGTATACAGACTGGTAAACTGGGTATATACAGTATGTACAGACTGCTAATGTAGATTGATACAGTTTATAAAGACTGGTAAATGGATTGATAAGTATATGTAGATAATGGTAAAGTGGATTGATACAGTGTATACAGACCAGTAAAGTAAACATTTTATAGTATGTACAGAGTGGCATGTAATTGACACAGTGTATAAAGACTGGTAAAGTGGACTTTTACAGTATGTACAGACGGAATGTAGATTGATACGTGTATAAAGACTGGTGATTAGATTGATACAGTGTATACAGACTGGTAATGTAGATTGATACAGTGTATACAGACTGATAATGTAGATTGATACAGTGTATACAGACTGGTAATGTAGATTGATACAGTGTATACAGACTGGTAAAGTGAACTATTACAGTATGTACAGACTGGTAATGTAGATTGATACAGTGTATACAGACTGGTAAAGTGGACTTTACAGTATGTACAGACTGGTAATGTAGATTGAACAGTGTATACGACTGGTAAAGTGGACATTATAGTATGTACAGACTGGTAATGTAGATTGAAGACAGTGTATACAGACTGGTAAAGGTGGGACTATTACAGTATTTACAGGACTGGTAATGTAGATTGGATACAGTGTATACAGGACTGGTAAAGTGACTATTATAGTATGTACAGACTGGTATAGTAGATTGATACAGTGTTTACGACTGGTAAAGTGACTATTACAGTATTACAGAGGGTAATGTAGATTGATACAGTGTATACAGACTGGTAAGTGAATATTACAGTTTGTACAGACTGGTAATGTAGATTGATACAGTGTATACAGACGGTAAAGTGGACTATTAAGTATGTACAGACTGGTAATTGTAGATTGAACAGTGTATACAGAAGGGTAAAGTGGACTATTACAGTATGTACAGACTGGTAATATAGATGATACAGTGTATACAGAGACTGGTAAAGTGGAAATTATAGGATGTACAGACTGGTAATAGTAGATTGATACAGTGATACAGACTGGTAAAGTGGACTATTACAGTATGTACAGACTGGTAATGTAGATTGATTACAGTGTATACAGACTGGTAAAGTGGGATTGATACAGTATGTTTCTACAGACTGGTAATGTAGATTGATACAGTTATACAGACGGTAAAGTGGACATTACAGTATGTACACGAACTGGTAATATAGATTGATACAGTGTATACAAGAAGGTAAAGTGGACATTATAGTATGTACAGACTGGTAAGTAGATGGATACAGTGTATACAGACTGGTAAAGTGGACTATTACAGTATGTACAGACTGGTAATGTAGATTGATACGGGTATACGGAATGGTAAAGTGGATTGATCAGTATGTACGACTGGTAATGTAGATTGATACAGTGTATACAGATGGTAAAGTGGATTGATACAGTATGTACAGACTGGTAATATAGATGATACAGTGTATACAGATGGTAAAATGGTGATACAGTGTATACAGACTGGTAATATAGATGATACGTATGTAAGGACTGGTAATGTAGATTGATACAGTGATACAGACTGGTAAAGTGGATTGATACAGTATGTACAGACTGAAGTAATGTAGATTGATTATAGTGTATACAGACTGGTAATATAGATTGATACAGTGTGTACAGACTGGTAAAGGGATTGATACAGTATGTACAGACTGGTAATATAGATTGATACAGTGTACAGACTGGTTAAATGGATTGATACAGTATGTACAGACTGGTAATATAGATTGATACAGTGTATACAGACTGGTAAAGTGGGAGTGATACAGTATGTACAGAATGGTAATATAGTTGATACAGTGTATAACAGACTGGTAAAATGGATTGATACAGTATGTACAGACTGGTATATAGATTGATACGGTGTATACAGACTGATAAAGTGGATTGATACAGTAGGTACAGGGTGATGTAGTTGATACAGTGTAACAGACTGGTAATGAAGAGTTGTATTATTATGGACAGACTGGTGAATGTAGATTGAAACAGTGTATAAGACTGGTAAAGTAAACTAGTACAGTGAATACAGACTGGTAATGTAGATTGTTACATTATGTACAGACTGGTAATATAGATTGATACAGTGTATACAGACCGGTAAAGTGAACTATTATAGTATGTACAGACTGATAAAGTGGGTTGATACAGTATGTACAGACTGGTAATGTAGATTGATACAGTGTATACAGACTGGTAACGTGAACTATTATAGTATGTACAGAATGGTAATATAGATTGATACGGTGTATACAGACTGATTAAGTGGATTGATACAGTATGTACAGACTGGTGATGTAGATTGATACAGTGTATAGAGACTGGTAAAGTGAACTATTACAGTATGTACAGACTGGTAATGTAGATTGATACAGTGTATACAGACTGTAAAATGATGATACAGTATTACAGACTGGTAATATAGATTGATCCGTGTCTACGACGGTAATGTAGATTGATACAGGTATACACGATGGTAAAGTGGATTGATACAGTATGTACAGACTGGTAATATAGATTGATACAGTGTATACAGACTGGTAATGTAGATTGATACAGTGTATACAGACTGGTAAAATGGATTGATACAGTATGTACAGACTGGTGATGTAGATTGATACAGTGTATAGAGACTGGTAAAGTTAACTATTACAGTATGTACAGACTGGTAATGTAGATGATACAGTGTATACAGACTGATAAAGTGGATTGATACAGTATGTACAGACTGGTGATATAGATTGATACAGTGTATACAGACTGATAAAGTGGATTGATACAGTATGTACAGACGGGTGATGTAGATTGATACAGTGTATACAGACTGGTAATGAAGATTGTATTATTATGGACAGACTGGTAATGTAGATTGAAACAGTGTATACAGACTGGTAAAGTAAACTAGTACAGTGAATACAGACTGGTAATGTAGATTGTTACTTATGTACAGACTGGTAATGTAGATTGATACAGTGTATACAGAACGGTAAAGTGAACTATTATAGTATGTACAGACTGATAAAGTGGGTTGATACAGTATGTACAGGCTGGTAATGTAGATTGATACAGTGTATACAGACTGGTAACGTGAACTATTATAGTATGTACACTGGTAAAGTGATTGATACAGTATGTACAGACTGGTAAAGTGAACTATTATAGTATGTACAGACTGGTAATGTAGATTGATACAGTCTATAAAAAATGGTAAAGTGGACTATTACAGTATGTACAGACTGGTAATGTAGATTGATACAATGTATACAGACTAGTAAAGTGGACTATTACAGTATGTACAGACTGGTAATGTAGATTGATACAGTGTATACAGACTAGTAAAGTGGACTATTACAGTATGTACAGACTGGTAATGTAGATTGATACAATGTATACAGACTAGTAAAGTAGACTATTACAGTATGTACAGACTGGTAATGTAGAATGATACAGTGTATACAGACTGGAAAGTAAACAATACATTATGTACAGACTGGTAATGTAGATTGATACAGTGTATACTGAGTGGTAAAGTGGATTATTACAGTATGTATAGAATGGTAAAGTGGATTGGCACAGTGAATACAGACTGGTAATGTAGATTGTAACATTATGGACAGACTGGTAATGTAGATTGATACAGTGTATACAGAGTGGTAAAGTGGACTATTAAAGTATGTATAGAATGGTAAAGTGGATTGATCAGTGTATACAGACCAGTAAAGTAACCTATTATAGTATGTACAGACTGGTAATGTAGATTGATACAGTGTATACAGACAGGTAAAGTGGACTTATTATAGTATGTACAGACTGGTAATGTAGATTGATACAGTGTATACAGACTGATAAAGTGGACTATTTATGTATGTACAGACTGGTAATGTAGTTGATAAAGTATATACAGACTGATAATGTAGATTGTTACATTTCGACAGACTGGTAATGTAGATTACAGTGTATACAGACTGGTAAACTGGAGTATTACAGTATGTACAGACTGCTAATGTAGATTGATACAGTTTATAAAGACTGGTAAAATGGATTGATACAGTATGTATGTAAATGGGAAAGTGGATTGATACAGTGTATACAGACCAGTAAAGTAACATTTTATAGTATGTACAGAGTGGCAATGTAATTGACACAGTGTATAAAGACTGGTAAAGTGGACTTTTACAGTATGTACAGATGGTAAGTAGATGCATAACAGTGTATACAGACTGATAATGTAGATTTATACAGTATGTACAGACTGGTGATGTAGATTGATACAGTGTATACAGACTGATAATGTAGATTGAACAGTAGTACACGACTGGTGATGTAGATTGATAAGTGTATACAAATGGTAAGTAGACTAGTACAGTGTGTATGACTGGTAATGTAGATTGATACAGTGTATACAGAATGGTATGTATGATGTAACATTATGGACAGACTGGTAATGTAGATTGAAACAGTCTATGCAGATAGGTAAAGTGGACTATTATAGTATGTACATTATGTATAGACTGGTAATGTGAGATTGTACAGTGTATACAGACCAGTAAAGTAACCTATATATATATTATGTACAGACTGGTAATGTAGATGGTAGAGAGTATACAGACTGGTAAAGCGGACTATTACATTATGCACAGACTGGTATGTGAGTGATACAGTTTACGACTGTATGTAGATTGATACAGTGTATACAGACTGGTAATGAGATGTTACTGTAGATTGGTACAGTGTATACAGGACTGGTAAAAGTGGCTATACAGTATGTACGACTGGTAATGTAGATTGATATGGTATACGACTGGTAAAGTGGACTATCAATGTATGTAACAGACTGGTAATGTAGATTGATACAGTGTATACAGACTGGTAAAGTGGACTATTATAGTATGTACAGACTGGTAATGTAGATGATTACAGTGTATACAGACTGGTAAGTGGACTATTACAGTATTACAGACTGGTATATAGTGATATAAGTGTATACAGACTGGTAAAGGGGACTATTATAGTATGTACAGACTGGTAATGTAGATTGATAACAGTGGATACAGACTGGTAAAGTGGACTATTACAGTATGTACAGACTGGTAATGTAGATGATACAGTGTATACAGACTGTAAGTGGACTATTACAGTATGTACAGACTGGTAATGTAGATGATACAGTGTATACAGAATGGTAAAGTGGACTTATAGTATGTACAGACTGGTAATGTAGATTGAACAGTGTATACAGTACTGGTAAAGTGAACTATTAAGTATGTACAGACTGGTAATGTAGATGATACAGTGTATACAGAAGGTAAGTGGACTATTACAGTATGTACAGACTGGTAATGTAGATTGATACAGTGTATACAGACTGGTAAAGTGTGGACTATTACAGTAGTACAGACTGGGAATATAGATTGAGACAGTGTATCCAGACTGGTTAGAAAAAGTGGACGATTACAGAGGTGTACAGAACTGGTAATGTAGATTGATACAGTGTATAACGACTGGTAAAGTGGAATGATACAGTAGTACAACTGTTGTAGCATTGATACAGTGTATAAGACTGGTAAAGTGGAATTACAGTATGTACAAGAACTGGTTAATATAGAATTTGATACCTTATACAGACTGGGATAAAGTGGACTATTTTTTACAGTTGTATAAGACTGGTAAAGTGGATTGATACAGTAGTACAAAGGGTAAAGTGACTATACAGTTAAGCTTACATACTGGTAATGTAGAGAGACAGTGTATACAGAATGGTAATGGAAGCTATTACTGTGAGTACAGAATGGTAAAGTTTATTGATGACATTATGGAAGGACTGGTAAAGTGGAGATACAGTGAACAGTGTATCAGACTGTAGGTAATGTAGATGGATACAGTGATACAGTGTAACAGGACTGGTAAGGTAGATTGATAAAAAAAAAACTTTACCAGGTTATGTACATATATTTATCAATCAACTTTACCAGTCCTGTCACATCATTATCATATCACTTACGTCTGTTTATACATCAATCCAACGTTACCAGTGGTACATACGATCAATCAACTTTGACAGTCCCGGACTACGTGTATCAAATCAACTTTACAGTCCGTACATACTGTATCAATCAACTTACCAGTCGTACATACTGTATCAATCAACTTTACCAGTCGTACATACGTATCAATAAACTTTACCAGTGTACACTATAATATTCATACCGTCCGGATCCCACGTATCAATCTAATTACGTCTGACTACTTAATAGTCACTTTACCAGTCTGTATACACTGTATCAATCTACGTTACAGGTACATAATAAATAGTCCACTTACCAGTTCATGTATACACTGTATCAATCCTATTACCAGTTGTACATACTATAATAGTCCACTTCACAGTCGTATACACTGTATCAATCTACATTACCAGTCTGTACATTACTTAATAGTCCACTTTACAGTCTGTATACACTGTATCAATCTATATTACACAGTCTGTACATACTGTAATAGGCACATTTACCCATGTATACAATGTATCAATACTACATACCATCTGTACTACTATAATAGTCACTTTACCAGTCTGTATACACTGTATCAAATCTACATACCAGTTGTACATACTAATAGTCACTTACCAGCTGTATACACTGTCTCAATCTACTTACCAGTCTGTACATACTTAATAGTCCCTTTACCAGTCTGTATGACACTGTATCAATCTATATTACCAGTCTGTACATACATAGATAGTCCACTTTACCAGTCTGTATACACTGTATCAATTACAACTTTACCAGTCTGTACATACTAATAGTTCCAACTTTACCATTCTGTATACACTGTATCAATCTACATGTACAGTCTGTCCATAATGTACAATCTAAATTACCAGTCTGTACATACAGTATAGTCACTTTACCGTTGTATACACCATACAACTATATTACCAGCTGTAAACACGACTAGTATCTGTTACCATCTTGTACACTGTATCAATCACATTACATGGTACATCTGTATCATCATACATACACTTTTATTACCATCTGTCCAATGTACAATTATTACAGTCTGTATACACTGTATCAATTCTATTACTCTACCATACTGTAATATATTTACAGTTCTGATAACGTACAATCTATATTACCAGCTGTATCCTGTATCAAAACCATAATCTGAACCAGTCTGTACATACTGTAAAGTCCCACTTTACCAGTCTGTATAACTGAATCTATACTTCTGTACATTATCCAGTATGTACATACTGTATCAATTCCACTTCCCAGCTGTTACAACTTGTATCATCTACATGACCAGTCTATGCTATAATGTATACAATTTACATTACCAGTCTGTACACACTGTACTCAGTCTATTACAGTCTATTATTACACTGTCAATCTACATTACCAGTCTATCCATAATGTTAAATGCTAATAATTACCAGTCTATCACACTGATCACTGGATAATCTAATTCCAGTTCCTGTATACACGTATTCACTGTATCAATTACTTACCAGTCTGTTACACTGTATCACTGTATCAATCAGTACTTTATCACTGTATACCATACTGTATCAATCAAAAACGTTTACCATTCTTACATACCAGTAATAGTCCATTTACCATTCTGTATCACTGTTCATCTACATTACCAGTTGTACATAATGTATAGTTCACTTTACCATGTCGTACATACTGTATCAATCCACTTTACCATCTGTATACACTGTAAAATAGTCCACTTTACCAGTCTGTATAATGTATCAATCTATATACCAGTCTGTACATACGTAATGTCCACTTTACCAGTCTGTATACACTGTATCAATCGATTACATTGTACATACTGTATCATATCCACTTTACCAGTCTGTATACACTGTATCAATCTACATTACCAGTCTGTACATACTGTAATAGTCCACTTTACCAGTCTGGATACACTGTATCAATCTATATTACCGTCTGTAATACTGTAATAGTCACTTTACCAGTCTGTATACACTGTATCAATCTACATTACCAGTCTGTACATACGTAATAGTCCACTTTACCAGTCTGTATACACGTATCAATCTACATTACCAGTCTGTACATACGTAATAGTTCACTTTACCAGTTGTATACACTGTATCAATCTACATTACCAGTCTGTACATACTATAATAGTCCCACTTTACCAGTCTGTATACACTGTATCAATCTATATTACCAGTCTGTACATACTGTTAATAGTCCACTTTACCCGTCTGTATACACTGTATCAATCTACATTACCAGTCTGTACAATACTGTAATAGTCCACTTTACCAGTCTGTATACACTGTATCAATCTACATTACCAGTCTGTACATACTATAATAGTCCACTTTACCAGTCTGTATACACGTATCAATCTATATTACCAGTCTGTACATACTGTAAATATCCACTACAGTCTGTATACACTGTATCAATCTACATTACCAGTCGACATACTATAATAGTCCACTTTACCAGTCTGTAACACTGAATCAATCTACATTACCAGTCTGTACATACGTATAGTCCCACTTTACCAGTCTGTATACACCATATCAATCTACATTACCAGTTGTACATACTGTGATAGCCATACCAGTCTGTATACACTGTACCAATCTACAGTAAACACTCTAATTACCAGTCTGTATACACTGTATATCAATCTACATACCAGTCTGTATACACTGTATCAACTCTACATTACCAGTCTGTGCATAATGTAATAGTCCCTACCAGTCTGTATACTCTCTACCATCTAATTACCAGTCTGTACATAATATATTATAATGGTGACTTTACTGGTCTTAACACCTGTATCAATCTACATTACCAGTCTATACATTAATGTACATACTATAATAGCTCACTTTTACCATCTGCATAGACTGTTTCAATCTACATACAGTACTGTCCATAATGTTCAATCTACATTACCAGTCTGTATACACGGTATCAAATCTACATTACCAGGCTATACCACTGTACTAGTCTACGTTTACCATTTGTATACACTGTATCAATCTACATCACCAGTGTGTACATACTGTATCAATCTACTATCAGTCTGTAGACACTTATCAATCTAACTCACGTCTGTTTAACATACTGTATAAATCTACTTATCAAGTCTGTATACCCTGTATGCATCTACATTACAGTCTGTACATTTAGTAAAAGTCCATTACCATCTTTATTCACTGTGTCAAATTACATGCCACTCTGTAATACTATAAATTTATTTACTGTCTGTAGACACGTGTATCAATCCACTTTACCATTATTACATACTGTATCAATCACATGTTACCGTTCTTATAAAAACTGTATCCAATTCTACATTAGCAGTCTGGTACATACTGTAATACTCCAGTTTACCAGTCTGTATACACTGTAATCTACATTACCAGTCTGTCGATAATGTAAAATCTACATTATCAGTCTGTATATACTGTGATCAATCCTACTACATTACCGTCTGTACATACTATAATAGTCGCACTTTATCAGTCTGTATACACTGTATCACTCTACATTACCAGTGTACATACTATAATAGTCCACTTTACCTGCTGTATACACTGTATCAATCTACATTACCAGTCTGGACTACTAAATAGTTACTTTACTGGTCTGTATACCGGATCAATCCACTTACCATTCTTATACAACTTTATAGTCACTTTACCACTCTGTATACACTGTATCATCTAATTAACCAGTCTGTCCATAATGTTACAATCTACATTACCAGTCTGTATCACTGTGCCACCACTTTACCATTCTATACTACTGTATAATCCCACTTTACCTCTCGATACACTGTATCAATCTACATTACCAGTTGTACATATGTAATTGTACTTTCCAGTCGTGTATACAATGTATCAATTCTACATTCCAGTCTGACTACTGTAATAGTCTACTTTACAGGTACTGTATACATTGTATCAATCTACATTACCAGTCTGTACATACTTAATAGTCCACTTTACTAGTCGGTATACACTTTATCAATCTCATTACCCAGTCTGTACCATACTGTAAAGTCCACTTTACTGTCTGGTTAACATTGTATCAATCTACATTACCAGTCTAATACGTTAATAGTCACTTTACCATTTTTATAGACTGTATCAATCTACATACCAGTCTGTACAATACTATAATAGTTCACTTTACCAGTCTGTACATAACTGTATCAATCACTACCAGTTGTACATACTATAATATTTCCGTACCAGTCTGTATACACTGTATCAATCTACATTACCAGTCTGTATACGTATCAAACCCACTTTATCATCGTACATACTATTAATAGTCACTTTGACCGTCGGTATCACTGTATCAAATCAATTACCAGTCTGTACATAATCAATCTATACCAGTCGATCACTACTGTACACGTCTGTACATGATCAATCTACATTACCAGTCTGTCCATACTAATACAATCTCATTACCAGTCTGTATACACTGTATCAATCTACATTCACCCGTCTGTACATACTGTTCAATCACACTTTATCAGGCTGTATACACTGTATCTAATCTAATCACCAGTCTGTACATAATGTATCAATCCACTTTATCAGTCTGTATACACTGTAATCTAATACCTATCATATAACCAGTCTGTGATACATCAGTCTGTACATAGTAAACTTTACCAGTCTCTATTACCTGTATCAATCACACACCAGTCTGTACATACGATCAATCCATTACCAGTCTGTATACACTGTTCACTCTACTATTACCAGTCTGTATACACTGTATCAATCTATTACCAGTCGACATACTGTATCAATCCACTTTACCAGTCTGTATACACGATCCAATTTCTACATTACCAGTCTGATACACTGTATCAATCTAATTAACCAGTCTGTACTACTGTATCAATCATTTACCAGTCTGTATACACTGTATCCAATCTACAATTACCAGTCTGTACATACTGTAATAGTTCACTTACAGTCTCTATACCATGTATCAATCACATCACCCAGTCTGTACATACTGTATCAATCCACTTAATAGTCTGTATACACCGTCCATCTATATTACCAGTCGTACATACTATAATAGTTCACGTTACCAGTCTGTTACACTTATCAATCTTACCAGTTGTACATACTGTATCAACCCACTTATCAGTCTGATACATCTCATAATAGTCACTGTACCGAGTATGTATACATGTATCAATCTTATACCGTCTGTAAATAATGTAACAATCTACATTACCAGTCTGTATTCACTGTACTAGTTTACTTTACCGTCGTATTACACTGTTTCAATACATTACCAGTCTGTCCATAAAATGACAATCTTCATTACCACTGTTACACTGTTATCAATCTACATCACCAGTCTGTACATACGTATAAGCCACTTTTACAGTCTGTATACACCGTACAATCTATATACCGTCTGTACATACTGTAAATCCATTTACCAGTCTGTTACATGTATATCTCATACAGTCTGTAAATACTGATCAATACACTTTACCAGTCTGTATACACTGTATCAATCTATATTACCAGTCTTTACTATGTATCAGATCATTTAACAGGTTCTGTATACACTGTAATCAATCTATATTACCAGTCTGTACTTCGTATCAATCACACTACCAGTCTGTACACACTGTATCAATAATTAATTTACAGTCTGTAATACACTATACAATCTACATACCAGTCTGTACATACTGTATCAACCAATTACCAGTCTGTATCACTGTATCAATCTATACATTAAACCAGTCCGTACATACTGGTATCAATCTCTATACCAGTCTGTTATACACTGTACAATCCATTTACCAGTCTGTATAACACTTATCAATCTAGTTACCCGTCTGTACTACTGTATCCAGCCACTTTACCAGTCTGTATACACTGTATCAACTACATTACCAGTCGTGTACATACTGTATCAATCCACGTTTACCAGTCTGTATACACGTATCAATCTACATTACCAGTCTGTACATACTGTAATAGTCCACTTTACCAGTCTGTAAACTGTATCCATCTACATTACCGTCTGTACATACTATAATAGTAACTTTACCAGTCTGTATACACTGTATCAATCTATATTACCAGTCTGTACATACTGTAATAGTCCACTTACTGTCTGTATACACTGTATCAATCTACATTACCAGTCTGTACATACTGTATCAATCCACTTTACCAATTGTGTATACACTGTCTCAATCTAATTACAGTCTGTACATACTGTAATAGTCCACTTTAACCAGTCTGTATACACTGTATCAATCTACATTACCAGTCTGTACATACTATAATAGTCACTTTACCAGTCTGAACACGTATCAATCTATATTACCAGTCGTACATACGTAATAGTCCATTTACATCTGTATACACTGTATCAATCTATTACCAGTCTGTACATACTATAATAGTCCACTTACCAGTCTGTGATACACTGTATCAATCTACATTACCAGTCTGTACAAACTGGTAATAGTTCACTTTTGTTACCAGTCTTCATACACTGTATCAATCTACATTACCAAGCTGTCATACAGTAATAGTTCACTTTACCAGTCTGTATAACTGTATCAACTACATTACCAGTCTGTACATACTTATAATCAGTCCACTTTACCAGTCTGTAACAGTATCAATCTACATACCAGTCTTGTACATACTGATATAGTCACTTACCAGTCTGATACACTGTATCAATCTACTACCAGCTGTACAACTTATAGTCCCTTTACCAGTTTTACACGTATCAATCTAATACCAGTTGTACATACTGTAATAGTCCACTTACCAGTCTTATACACTGTATCAATCTTCATTACCAGTCTGTCATACTGTAATAGTTCAATTTACCAGTCTGGTATACATGTATCATCTTACATTACCAGTCTGTATACACTGTATCAATCTACATATCAGTCTGTATACACTGTATCAATATACATATTACCAGTCTGGATACACTGTATCAATCTAACAAGCACCAGTCTGTATACACGTATCAATCTACATTACCAGTCGTACATACTGTAAAAGTCCACTTTACCAGTCTTTATACACTGTGTCAATTACATGCCTCTGTACATACTATAAAATGTATACTTTACTGGTCTGTATACACTGTATCAATCCACTTATACCATTATATACATACGATTCATCCATTTACCAGTTGCTTTCATAAACTAGTATAAATCTACATTAGCAGTCTGTTACATACTGTAATACTCAGTTTACCAGAGCTGTATACCACGTAATCTACAGTACGGTCTCTCGATTAATTTAACATCTCAGTATCAGTCTGTATATACTGTAATCAATCTACATTACCAGTCTGTAAACTAGTATAATAGTCCCACTTATCAGTCTGTTATACACTGTACATATTATCATTACCAGTCTGTACATACTAGATAAGTCCACTTTACCTGTCTGTATACACTGTATCAATCTACTATTACCAGTTGTACATACTATAAATAGGTTACTGATCAACTTTGGTACGATTACCACTGTACAATCCACTTACCATTCTACATACTTTATAGTCCACTTTACACCTGTATTTTACACTATGTATCATCTACATTCCAGTCTGTCCCATAATGTTAAATCTACAGTTAACCGTCTGTTTCACTGTAGCCAGCACTTTACCAGTTATCTATACTGGAATAAATCCACTTTACCATTCTATACATACTGTAATAATCCACTTTACATATCAGTATAACACTGTATCAATCTACATTACCAGTCTGTACATAATGTAATTGTTTACTTTCCAGTCTGATACACTGTATATTTCTACATATACAGCTGTACATACTGATAGTCTACTTTACTAGTCTGTATACATGTATCAATTCAATTACCAGTCTGCTACATACTGTAATAGTCCACTTACTAGTCTGTAACACTGTAGCAATCTACTTACCAGTCTGTTGACATATTGTAATAGTCCACATTTACCATTTTTTTATACGACGTATCAATCTACATTAACCAGTCTGTACAACTGTTAAGAGCCACTTTACCTTTTAGACTGTGATCAATCTACTTACCAGTGTACATACATGAATAGTTCACGTTACCGTCTGTATTTAACTGTATCAATCTACTTACCCGTCTGTTACAGGACTGTATCAACACCACTTACAGCTGTATACACTGTATCAATCTACTTACCAGTCTGTACATAATATCAATAGCACTTACCGGTCTGTATACACTGATCAATCTACACTACAGGTACAAATGTACACAGTCGTACATACACAGTATGCTATGTTCACTGTATCAGTTCGCTTTCCCAGTATGTATACACTGTTTAAAGCAATGCTGGACAACCAGTCTGTCCAAATAAACAATTTGCATTAACAGTCGTTATCACACTGTAATCAATCACAGCACCAGTCTGTACCTACTGTATCAATCACTTTAATCAGTCTGTATTACACTGTATCATGCAACCAGCTGTACATACTGTATATCAATCTTTATCAGTTTGCTATCACACAGTCAATCTACATCTACCAGTCTGTACATTACTGTAATAGTTCACTTTACAGTCATAACTACTGTATCAATCTACATTACCAGTCTGTAAATACTGATCAAGATACCAGTCTGTAAAGTACAATTACTTACCGTCTTTACACTGTATCATCTATATTACAGTCTGTACTACTGTATCAATCCACTTTCCAGTGTATACACTGTATCAATCTACATTACCAGTCTTTACATACTGTAATAGTTCACTTTACCAGTCTCTATACACTGTATCATCTAAATCACCCAGTCTGTACTACTGTATATCCACTTAATAGTCTGTATACACGTCAATCTTATATACCAGGCTGGACATTACAATCTAATAGTTCACGTTACCAAGTCTTAGAACACTGTATCAATCTACATACCAGTGTCTTACTGTATTCACCCATTATCCAGTCTGTACATACTATCAAGTTCACTTTACCAGGTCTGTATACACTGTATCAATCTATATACCAGTCTACAATGTAACAATCTACATTACCAGTCTGTATTCACTGTACTAGTTTATTTACCAGTCTTGTATACACTGTTTCAATCTACATTACCAGTCTGTACATAATAATCAATCATTACCAGTCTGTATACCTGTATCAATCTACATCACCGTAGTTACTTAATGTATCAATCCACTTTATCAGTGTATACACGTATCAATCTATATCACCATTCTGATACTACGTGTATCAATCACTTTACCGTCTGTATACACTGTATCAATCTAATTTACCAGTCTGAACATACTGTATCAATCCACTTTATACCAGTCTGTATACACTGATCAATCTAGATTACCAGTCTGTGTACATACTTATCAATCCATTACCAGTCTGTATAACACTGTATACAATCATATATTACAGTCTGACATACGTGATCAATCCACTACCCGTCGTATACCATGTATCAATCTATATACAGTATGTACATCTGTATCAATCCATTTTACCACTCATGATACAACTGTATCAATCTAATTCCAGTCTGTACATACTGTATCAATCCACTTTTACCAGTTCGTATACACAGATCACATCATATTACATAGTCCTTGTTACATACTGTATCAATCCACTTACCAGTATGTTATACACATCTGTATCAATCTATATACCGTCTGTACATACTGTATCATCCATTTTACCAGTCTGAGACACTGGATCAATCTATATTTACCAGTTGCACACACTGTATCAATCCATTTTTCCAGTTGTATACACTGTTTCAATCTATATACCAGTCTGTACTACTGTATCAATCCACTTTACCAGTCTGTACACATGTATCAATACACTTTACCAGTCTGTATACAATGTATCAATCTACATTACCAGTCTGTACATACTGTAATCCAATACACGTTTACCAGTCTGTATTACACTGTATCAATCTACATTACCAGTCGTACATACTGTATCAATCTAAGTACCAGTCTGTATAAAACTGTACAACCATTTGTACCGTCTGATCACTGTATCAATCTATATTACAGTCTGTACAACTGTATCAATCCACTTTACAAGTCTGTATATCAACTGTATCAATCTACATTCCAGTTTGTACATACTGTAATCAATCCACTTTATCAGTCTGTATAAACTGTATCATTACATTACCAGTCTGTCCATATTTCATCCACTTATCATTTGTATACACTGTATCATCTATATTACCAGTCGATACACGTATCAATCTACATTACCAGTCGTACATACTGTAATAGTTCACTTACCAGTTCTCTACACTGTATCAATCTACATACCAGTCTGTACATACTGTATCAATCCACTTTATCAGTCTGTATACAATGTATCATCTACATTACCAGTCTGTACATACTGTAATAGTCCCACTTATCAGTCTGTATACACGTATCATCTACATTACCAGTCTTACGTACTGTATCAATCCACTTTACCAGTCTTTATACACTGTATCAATCTACATTACCAGCTCTTCTACATAACGTATAATAGTCCACTGTACCGTCTGTATTACCACTGTATTCAATCTACCTACCAGTTACCATACGTATCAATCCACTAACCAGTCTGTATACAATGTATCAAATCACATACCAGTCTGTGAATTAACTGTATTCAATCCACTTACCAGTCTCTATACGTTATCAATCTACATACCAGTCTGTACATACTGTATCAATCCACTTACACGTCTCTATACACTGTATCAATCTACCTTACCAGTCTGTACATATGTAATCAATCTCATACCATCGTCTTATACACTGTATCAATCTACATTACCAGTCTGTACATACTTAGAATCACTTCCAGTCTGTTATACATGTTCATCACATTACCAGTCTGTAATACTTATAATCCACTTTACAGTCTTTATACACTGTATCAATCTACATTACCAGTCTGTACTACGTATAGTTGCACTTTACCGTCTTTTATACACTGTATCAATTACATTAAAACAAAAGTAGGACCCGTAGGTGAATACACATAGAAAAGGCTAAAAAAAAGGTAAAATAATGAAAGTTATATAAATCACATAAAAATCAACAAGTATAGCTGGCCAGCCACAATTCTCCAATAAGTAAACCCAAGTCTATGACATCAAATAAGTAACAATATAGTGCACAAAGATAAAATAAATATATAATCAATAAAAAGTCCACAGACCCGCTACCAAGAGTAACATGGGTATACAGTCCAGTCAGCAGAGCTAAAAGAAGGGTAATCTGAGAGGGTCCAGATAACATGTCTCTATTGAAACGGTAACAACTGGATTATCACAAAGTTCCGTCGTGGCACACACCATATAACACCATAGGATGCCTGTGATGGAGAGAAATAATATAAGTAATACTACACTGTTGGAGCAATGAATTATGCAGGTATATTTTATTTGGATCAATCTACACCAGTCTGTCCATAATGTTACAACTATGTTACCAGTCTGTACAAAATGACTTACAATCTACTCTTACCAGTCTGCTATACACTGTATCAACTAAACATTACAGTCTGTACATACTGTATCAATTACACTTTTAACCAGTCGGTATACACACTGTATCAATCTACAAATTACCAGTCTGTACATACTGTATCAATACACTAACAGTCTGTATACACGTATCTAATATATATACCAGTTGACAACTGTATCAATCCACTTTCCAGTCTGTATACCTGATCAATCTACATTACCAGTCTGTACATAATGTCATCAATCACTTAATCAGTCTTATACACCTGTATCAATCTATATTACCAGTTGACTACTGTATACAATCCACTTACCCAGTCTTCTACACTGTATCAATCTTATTACCAGTATGGAACACTGTATCAACCAACTGTTAACCAGTCTGTATACACTGTATCAATTATTACCAGTCGACATACTGTATCATCCACTTTACAGTCTGTACACACGTATAAATCTACATTCCAGTCTGTATACACTGTATCACTACATTACAAGTCTGTACACACTGTATCAATCCACTTTACAGTCTGTATACACTGTATCAATCTACATTACCAGTCTGTATACACTGTATCAAATCACTTACCAGTCTGTATACACCGATCAAATTATATTACCAGTCGTACATACTGTATCAATCTACATTAACCAGTCTGTACATACTGTATCAATTCACTTTAACCAGTCTTGTATACACTGTATCAATCTCTATTACCAGTCTGTACATACGGTAATCAATCCACTTTATCAGTCTGTATACACTGTATCAATCTAACATTACCAGTCTGTACATACTGTATCAATCCACTTTACCTGTCTGTATACACTGTAATCAATCTATATTACCAGTATGTACATCTACGTGATCAACCACTTACTCACTTATACACGTCGTATCAATCTATAACCAGCTGTCATACGTACATCCACTTTATCAGTGTATCACACGATCAAATCTTACGTAACTGTATCAACTTCAGTCTGTATACACCGTTATCAATCTATATTACCAGTGTATACACTGTATCAATCTACATCACCAGTCTGTACACACTGTATCAATCCACTTATCAGTTGTATACACCGTAATCATCATATTACCAGTCTGTACATCAGTTCAACCACTTTTACCAGTCTGTACACACTGTATCATCAACTTTACCAGTCTTATACACTGTATCAATCTACATTACCAGTCTGTACTACTGTATCAATCCACTTATACCATCGTACACTGTAGCAATCACATTAACAGTCCGTACATACTGTATCAATCTATATTACCAGTCTGTATACACTATCAATCCATTTTACCCAGTCTGTATACACTGTATCAATCTATATTACCAGTTGTACATACTGTATCAATACCACTGTACCAGTCTGTTATACACTGTATCACATCTACACTTACCAGTCTGTACATACTGTATCAATCCCATTTATCATCTGTATACACTGGATCAATTACATACCAGTCTGTCCTAATGTTACAATCCACTTTACTTTACATCTGTATACATGTATCATCTATTACCAGTTTATACACTTGTATCCAATCTACATTAACCAGTCTGTACATATGTAATAGTTTCACTTTACGAGTCTCATACACTTATCAATTCTTAACACCAGTAAACCCAAAATCTGTACATACGTGTATCATATCCACTTTATCAGTCGATACACTGTATCAATCACTTATATAATTACCAGTCTGTACATACTGTAATAGTCCCTTTATCAGTCCTGTGTTACACTGTATCAATCTACATTACCAGTCTGTCAACTGTATCAATCCACTTTACCAGTCTTTCACTGGTATCAATCACAGTACAGTTTGTACAATACATGAATAGTCCACTTTACCTAGTCTTTTTGTGTTTACACTGTATCAATCTACATTACCAGTCGGGTAACATATGTATCAATCACTTACCAGTCTGAGAACTGTATCAATCTACATTACCAGTCTGTACACTGTATCACTCATTACCAGTTCGTATACACTGTATCATTAACAGTACAAGTCTGTAAATACTGTATAATCCACTTAACAGTCTGTATAACCTGTATCAATCTTACATTAACAGTCTGTATACACTGTGTATCAATCTACATTACCAGTCTGTACATACTGTATCAATCACTTTACCCGAGTCTGGATACACTGTATCAATCTAAATTTACCGTCTGTATATACCACTGTATCAATCTAACCATTACCAGTTGTACTCTACTGTATCAATCCACTTTACCAGTGTATTACACTGAATCAATCATACATTACAGTCTGTACATACTGTATCAATCCCTTGTTTACCAGTCTGTATACACTGTATCAATCTTACATTCCAAGTCTGTACTATGATCAACAACTTACCAGTTGGTATAAACTGTATCAATCTACATTACCCGTCTGTACTACTGTATCAATCGCCACTGTTACCCAGTCTTTATACACTGTAATCAATCTACATTACCAGTCTGTACATACTGTAATAGTTCACTTTACCAGTCTGTATACACTGGTATCAATTAACATTACCAGCTGTTACAGACTGTATCATCACTTTACCCAGTCTGATACACTGTATCAATCTACATTACCAGTCTGTACATACTGTAATAGTTCACTTTACCAGTCTTTATACACTGTATCAATCTACATTAAAACAAAAGTAGTACCCCGTAGGTGAATACACATAGAAAAGGCTAAAATAAGGTAAATATAATGAAAGTTTATATATAAATCACATAAAAATCAACAATGTATAGCTGGCCAGCCACAATTTCTACACAATAAGTAAAACCAAGTACTATGACATCAAATAAGTAACATATTAGTGCACAAAGATAAAAAATATATATATCAATAAAAAGTCCACAGACCCGCTACCAAGAGTAACTATGGGATAACAGTCCAGATCAGCAGCTAAAAAGAAGGGTTAAATCTGAGAGGTGTCCAGATAACATGTCTCTATATGAAACGGTAAACAACTGGATTATCACAAAGTTCCGTCGGTGTGCACACACCATATAACACCATAGGATGCCTGGATGGAGAGAAATAATATAAGTAATACTACACTGTTGGAGCAATGAATTATGCAGGTATATTTTATTTGGATCAATCTACATTACCAGTCTGTCCATAATGTTACAATCTACGTTACCAGTCTGTACAAAATGCTACAATCTACTTTACCAGTCTGTATACACTGTATCAATCTACATTACCAGTCTGTACCTTAAAACCATCTCTATCCAATCTACATTACCAGTCTGTACATACTGTATCAATTCACTTTACCAGTCTGTATACACTGTATCAATCTACATTACCAGTCTGTACATACTGTATCAATCCACTTAATCAGTCTGTATACACCGTATCAATCTATATTACCAGTCTGTACATACTGTATCAATCCACTTTACCAGTCTGTATACACTGTATCAATCTACATTACCAGTCTGTACATAATGTATCAATCCACTTAATCAGTCTGTATACACCGTATCAATCTATATTACCAGTCTGTACATACTGTATCAATCCACTTTACCAGTCTGTATACACTGTATCAATCTATATTACCAGTCTGTACATACTGTATCAATCCACTTTACCAGTCTGTACACACTGTATCAATCTACATTACCAGTCTGTATACACTGTATCAATCTACATTACCAGTCTGTACACACTGTATCAATCCACTTTACCAGTCTGTATACACTGTATCAATCTACATTACCAGTCTGTATACACTGTATCAATTCACTTTACCAGTCTGTATACACCGTATCAATCTATATTACCAGTCTGTACATACTGTATCAATCTACATTACCAGTCTGTACATACTGTATCAATTCACTTTACCAGTCTGTATACACTGTATCAATCTATATTACCAGTCTGTACATACTGTATCAATCCACTTTATCAGTCTGTATACACTGTATCAATCTACATTACCAGTCTGTACATACTGTATCAATCCACTTTACCTGTCTGTATACACTGTATCAATCTATATTACCAGTCTGTACATACTGTATCAATCCACTTTACCAGTCTTTATACACTGTATCAATCTATATTACCAGTCTGTACATACTGTATCAATCCACTTTATCAGTCTGTATACACCGTATCAATCTATATTACCAGTCTGTACATACTGTATCAATCCACTTTACCAGTCTGTATACACCGTATCAATCTATATTATCAGTCTGTATACACCGTATCAATCTATATTACCAGTCTGTACATACTGGATAAATCCACTTTACCAGTCTGTATACACCGTATCAATCTATATTACCAGTCTGTATACACTGTATCAATCTAC
>JAACNH010001795.1:0-42500 GCA_019447015.1 Hymenochirus boettgeri
AGCGCAACATCTTCCGTATTGCTTCACAATTACATGTATACATACACCTCAGCCCTGCCCCGAAGAGCTTACAATCTAAGAACATTAATTGGACACATACAACCTATCAGTATGTCTTTATGATTGTGGGGGAAACTGAGTGCCTTGAGGAATCCCACGCAAGCGCGGGGAGAACATATAAACTCCTTCCAGATGCTAACCACTGAGCCACCGTGCTGTCATTAATGTACAGACATAAATTTACACCCGCTATCATAGATTTATGCCCATGATAGTAAATTTTCGATTGTGGCAATGATCGTTAAGCGGCAGTATAAGTGATAATTGCCATTGTATACATACATTAGTCTGTCGATATGTACACAACGTACGGTCAAAGATAGTATTGTAATAACTTCATCAGTCAGAGGCCACATATAAGCTGTGCATAGTACTTTCCATACAGTATGTCCAGATTCTTTCACAAAATCTTTTGTGTTGAGTATTTTTAGGGCAGCCATCTTGCTACAACATTTGCACCTCATTCTAAACCCACTATAGTCGGGTTCTGAGCAGGCACATAAATGAAACTCTGAAATCCTATGTAATGTCAGCAACATTTCCTGAATAGCAAAGAGCTATACAGAATGGAACCTGTCATCTTTACAAAAACTCTATGGAGCAAATCACAGAACGTATAGGAACACATCTGGCCATGGAATCTGGTAGAGAGAAAATACCAGTTTGTTTTAACAATGTCTGTGTTGCATAAACATTTTCAATGTCAAAAATTGTCCTATTTGATACAGCAAGATCCCACTGCTCCAAAACATTTTCTGATTTTAAATCTGAGCTGTAGATTCTGAAAAATCTTTGTTTTAAATCACAGCATTTACAGGGAAAGACCTGTCACTCCATTAGCAGAAATTATATGTTCCATCCCTGACCTCTTACTAGGATTTTTGGCTGCCTGCCAGCACACTTTCTGCAACAATTAAGAGAATCAGCAGAGAAAAGAAGGCAGGGGGGGGGGGGGGAGTGGGAGATGTGTAAGCAGAGCAGTGTCCATGATGAGGCTGTGCAGAACTTATAAATGTCAGAGACACTACAGGAATGCAGTAAGTAAGGGAGGGTGGAGGGAATAAGGAGCATTCACTAAACATTAATAATTTAATAACAAAGCAAGCACACAGATAAATATGTTAGTATCACTATTTTACTTCTCTCAAATTGTAGTTTCAGATAATGTAAAGTTGTTTGAGTTTAGTGACCCTTTAAAATTCAAGTCCTGGAGTTTGCACCTTTCAGAGGAGAGACTTGAAAGGAGATCCAACCAAATAACTATCTAGATGTTTATTATTTCCATTTCCTATTCTACGGGCACGGATAATAGATTTTAATATGTTAATAGCGAACATCACCTCCTAGCACCTGCAAGTTTTTGTACTATTAACAGCAAATTCCCTTTGGTCAGCAGAAACATTGCCCTTTCATTTGGCTCATCACGTTACACAAAAACAATCCAAACTTGCTGTAGGTATCTTATCAGTACTCTCTGATTTACATAGCAGGCAATGCAGGTGCCAGACGGTTCATAAATCTGTATGCAGTGGTGTGGGCTATGTAACAGCAATTCATTTTAATTATGTCTGACATAAAAAGACCACCCACAGATGAGACAATACAGCTGTAAGATACCCAAGGTTCCTGTGGGGAATACTTCATAACTGAAGTACGTTTCCCCAATGGAGTTTAACACCATTTGATTTAATTTTTAATTTTTACATTTTAATCAAAAATAGATCAAACGGTAGAGGCGTCTCCGGGGGAACATACGTCTGATTTAAGGCAACTGTATGTTTCTTTTAAACACGAGATGCTGCCATTTATGCAGAACTCAGGAATGACATCCTGTGCTGGATTCCTATAAAGCCCCATCTATAGATACGGTATGTTTCCCGTAACAGAGTAATGATCGGTTGTCAGACAGGGAAAAAAAGGGACAGCATCATTTTCAGGGACAAGCCAGTTTGATTTTATTTCTCTCCTCAGTAATATCTTTTCAGACTTTGACAAAGTATATGTTATTGTTTGTCATATGTCCTGTGATTAATTGACACTTATGAATAATTTAATTGCTGTAAATAATCAGATGGCATCTGTTAAGATTTCCCGCTATTCACTCAACCTTGGGAAAAACACGCAGACATGCAAAAACATGCAACCACACATACGGCACATTAACACACACACAAACTCTTGTTACGTCCTGTGGAGGACACAAAGGAGAAGTAAAGATGGAAACTTATATTGCCATGCTGAATGTAACAGAAATGGATAATGCTCAAAAGGCATTCAGGGAGATGCAATATCCCTGTATAGTTTTTGCGCTAGTTTTTTGCGCGACAATTAACGCCTCTTCAATGGTGTCTTTAAAACATGCGCAAAAGGTCGCGACTTACCGCTAGCATTTTCACAGTGTTTTAAAAGTGGTTAATACATTGCAGAAATGAGTGCACGTAGGTTGCAATAGTGAAATATATAGCCTCAGGTGGAATAAAGTCTAAGCCGCATGTTAAGCTGTCAAAAAACCACTCATGCGGCAGCTGGTATGACTCCCCTGCTATCTGTAATGGGGTCAGACAGGGCACTGCATTAGAGATGGAGGGGGAGATATCGGTTGCTACACAATTTGGGGGTAAAACAGGGGGTAGGAGTAAAATCTCCTACCTCCATATAAAATATAGTTTCAGTGGAATAAAAATGTTTTTAACAGCATCAATGTGAAGGTGGGCTGTTTGGTCATTATAATCACCATTTAAACTGCTCATAACCATAACCACAATTTACACTGTTCTGGTAAGGAATGGATCCAGCTGTCATAATCTTACTCTTGGTATGAGAACAGTGCAGTCAAAGGACCAAAGCTGCACAAAGTGGGGTTAAATTTAAGATTGTGCATTCTTTTCAATTTCTTGAGCCTCCAATAATGATTCACTGCCTATGTGAAGCTGCCACCCCTGCTCCCTGTCATCATGCAGTTATCACCAACGTGATGATTGACTGGGTTTCTCCATGGACACTGTTCTGTGTATGCTCGAGCTTGTTACAAGCTGGTACAGGGTGGAGGTGGCAAAGGAAAGCAAAAATAGTTAATTTGTGTTGCAAGCTACAGAGGATTTGTAAAGGGCTGGAATGGAGCAGTTGTGGATTGTATCTAGTGGGGGAAAAAAAGGTGCAGAACTCATCCTCGGGGTGGACCTTCCCTTTAAGATATTTAAGATCTGGCATCCAGGGGTGTTTTGGGGGATGGCACCCCTAAAGGCAAACAGTATCTATTTGATCTATCCATCCCACTTTCAGCCACCTCCTATTACGTATGCCATAGACTTATATTGTGGTGGATTTTCATGCCAGAGATGGGCAAGTTCATATCCACTGTTTTATCAACTGTATATCCAGGTTCTATATGATCTTGTTTTTGTCCTGAGCCTAGACAGCCTTGGACCCTCACACCAAGAATTAATTCTTCCTTCTAATTTAAAGATATCCTCTAATAGTAGTGTGAATTCCAAAGGGGCCCAGTATCATCTGTGCTGTGGTGTGTTACGGACTTCATGAGTTAGCGAGACCAAACACTCATTTTTGCACACACACCACTGATTACTGCCATGCTCTATTTGTTTACATTGAAAGAAGCCATTAAAATGTCACAGACCGCATTGGTTAAATCTAGTCTCTCCTTACACATCAGCCCCGTCTTATAAATCCTTGTTATGTTCAGCTTTCCAAATATTGTTGCATGACAGTTCAGAGGTCACTGAGATTATAAATTGCCTGAAAGGTCTGGAGATCCTCCAGTGATGTTGAACCTTGCCAAGGTTTCACATGACTATACCAACTAAAGGAACCTTGGCAGCTGTAGAGTGAGAAATACATAGGGTGGGGTTCAAATCAACAGGAGTAAAAGACCCGCAGGCAAGAGGATAGAGGAAGGGACTCTGGGCAATGCAGGAAGGATTAGTGTGAAGAAGAAAAATACTATTATAAATATAATTGTAAATTATATTGTTATAAAATGTGATTAGCTATGTCATCAGTTATATTTCATTAGTGTCACATGACTGGTATCTATTACAGGCTGTAATGTAGGCCCCTAAAATACAAGGATCTTATAATACATCTCACCCTGCAGCCTACTACTTTTAATATTGTTATATTTTACAACAGGGGGTTCATAACGTAAAGGGAAAGCTCTGATTGTTTTTTTTTTATTATTATTAAAAAAAGCTCCAACCAGTTATCAGCGAAAAACCGTTAAACGTCAGTTATTTGTAACATGAGACATTTATTCAGTAAAGATTTAGTTCGGTCCCCTGGGCCTCTATGGGCATTACCAATCCACATTCTGGGGAAACAGCTGCAGTTCTTACACATTATGATGTAACGGAAGGAGAAGGCTCAGCTGTCTACAGAGTCGTCTTTCAACAATAGTGTAACCCAACACTCAGCTAAGTGCTTTCTATGGCAGATCCATGTTGCAAGAGGTAAGTCAGACTCCTGAATGGTGATTGGAGGAGAATCACTGACCATCAACTATTTATTAAACCAGTTATATCAATAATTGAGCAAAATGTCCCCCCCTTCCATGATTGCCCATATCTTGGAGTTGGACTTAGTAGACAAGTGGGGTTGTAATGGCCTGACCTGGGTGGGTCAAAACATATTAAAATTTAAGACCTGGGGCCTACAGGGAAATGCTTCGTTTTAAAGGGACACAACTACACATTGAATTTCCATGCTAATCTGTAAGTGGTCATGCTTACTGACAGGGGCGTAACCAGTGGCCTAACTAGGAATCGCTGGGCCCCCCAGCAGAACTATGATGGGGCCCCTATCCGTGCTACATCTACAGTGGTGTTCTGGGAGGAGGGTATTTCTGTCATGGGAAAAATAAGAAGATGGGGCCCCTTTGGCTCCTGTCCCCCCTGCGGTTGCTCCCCCTGCTCCCCTGCAGTTAAACCCCTGGGCATAACTACCAGTGGAGCAAGGGGAGCAACTGGTAGCCAGGGGGGCCCCATCTTCTTATTTTTCCCATGACAGAAATACCCTCCTCCCAGAACACCACTGTAGATGTAGCACGGATAGGGGCCCCATCATGGTTTTGCTTTGGGGCCCAGTGATTCCTAGTTACCCCACTGCTCACTCAGATGCTTTTCATTAATGGGCTTTAAAAAGAAACAGCAGCGCTTGGTGGTCTTTGCGGGTATAGGACATTATGGAGAATTATAGAGAAGTGTCAGGACTGACACAGCTAATGTGAAAAATATTTGTAACTGCCCTTTAATTCTTTAATTAATCTCAGAGCAAAAGAACATTTGGCGCTGAAAGAGGAACCTATATAACGTCACCTCTACAGCTGTCTCCACGGATTACAGAGATAAGAGAGACTGCATGGGACAGTCGAGGCCCCTAGTGTATTATAATCAAGTGGAGCGCTGGGACTGATTAACTTAGAGGGGGGGGGGAGCTGTTAGCTACAGATCATTTATCGAGATTGCTCCTCAGCCATTTTCCCCTCCGTGAGGTTGCACACAGACGCTGGAACCATTTGCCAGAGAATCCCCTATATTGTGTCTAACAGAGTTTATCAGCACCGCTAAGGCCTAAAGGTTCGTACACACATGTGATCATGGGTCCCGACCCGCAACGTGCGATGTGTAGGAACGAACGTTTCAGCCGATAACCGGCCCGTGTGTAGGCACTTTATCGTCCGAAATGGACATTCGGTAGGGGATTTTTGACCGACCAACCTGGCGGATCTCCGACCAAACAGCCGTTTGGGCCAAAGTGCCTACACACCTATTGGCTGAAACGTTCGTTCCTACACATCGGGCGTTGTGGGTCGGGACCCGGGATCACACGTGTACGAACCTTTAGATTGCATCTCTCTGTTATATTATTAATGTGTCAGGCAGCTGTTGCTGTGTATAGAATTACACAACTACCCCTACTTTGTCATTGAGATAAAACGTAGTTTTACAATGGCCGATCTTTGCATTACTAATAAGTATTAATATCCAAGGAAGTTCATTCCCGCTTCCGGGCAGTCAAAACAGCAACTACATTTTAAAATTCCCGCAAAGGTGTTAACGGCCATAAAAACTATCAGTGATCATTACAAAATATTCCTTCTATTAGGAGGCAAGGTATCGTTTTACAGTCGCTTCCATTTAAGGCGCCCAGGCCTCCAGTGATCAAACCTATCATTGCCCAAGTCTTCTAGGAGGTAAGTCACACCTCTCGGAGAGCTGAAACCCTAGTAAACTTCTCAAGCAAGTGTTAGCAAACACATCTCATTGTCTACCAGAATTGCCTTTTATGACAAACCAGGAAACCCATTCACTTTACACACTCAGACTTGCCCCGTTTCTACTCTCAGCCCTTTGAAAAGGGAAACTTCAAAGAAACAAGAGGAGGAAGAGGAAGAATTCACCTTAAGGGCATGAGAATGTTTTTTCTTGAAACCATCTACCTGATACTATGTAATATAGGGTTGGGACAAGTAGTCATCTCCCAAGTCTTCCCCCTTAGGGTATCTTTGGAGGAAAGAGAGATCTGGGTGAGCCAAAGAAATATAAACCCAAAGAAATCAATTGGAGCAGGTTTATAGACATAGTTACATTCCTAAACCTAGAAAAGAAAGACGAGAGCTTCTGTTTATTGGCTCCTAAATACATAAACTCCGGTTAACTGTGTCGCATAGGAGGAGGCCATAATGACTTAAGGTGTGGGGTTTTACGAGAAGGGCAATGAACTGTATCTGATGGTGGGGGTGAAGCCATATAACAAGGAATGTTAATCCCAGGGTTCCATTTTGCATATGTCTGAAGTGATCTTTACCATCCCTTAAGACTAATGGGGCGTATTTATAAAGCAGGGGTATTGTTAAATAAGACGCATTTAATAACGCTACCAGATGGTAAATAGCACTACTTGTTCCAAAATAATACCTAAATACTGATCCTTAAATAAAAATACTGCTCGGACGTACACACATTAGAGACATTCATATTCATAAAGGCGCGGTATCACTTTTTAATGATACCGCGCCTTTGCCTATTGGTTAATAATCCCTTTGGTACATACGGGATCAGCCCTTGATCGCTAATGTGTGTACCCAGCTTAACAAGGGTCTGGAAAAGGACTGCAAGATGGGATTGCAGCTGATTGCAGAATCTCTATCAACTAATTATCTGCCAATAGCACCGTTCCTGTTCTGGATGTTATATCGATTAGCGTGACCTAAACTCCTATTGTGCCAAAGATAACGTAAGCGATGTTATATGCCGAAAGTGGCATTCTATTGCTGCACTTTAAACGCCAGTGGATAGCTGGCGAAATAGAAAACCGCCAGTTACGGATGCTCCGAGAGCCGCTATCGGCATATAACATCGTCAGGCTGTTTGCGCCGGATTGCTGGTAGCGGCTTGTAGTGCATCACCTGTTCGTGTCTCCAGTATACAAATTTCTATAGCTGGGCACACACATTAGCATAAATAACGTCGATAGCGATGGTGTTGTACCTGCAAAACGACCACAAAATGACCGAAACAGGCATTTTGGACCTGGACTTTGCTTGATCACAGTCAGCTACCTGTACTGTCGTATTGCTCTGTATAGGAAGGCCAATTGTACCCACATCATAATAATGTCGGCCCGTGATTTACCGACATGTCCGATCATCATTTTGTCAGTCGCCTGCGAAATATGGATGTTCTGGTTCTGTTCCAGTCTTTTGAACAGCTGATCACGGAGCCTCAGGGGAGGGGAGGGGTGTGTCAGGGGTCCGACCTCCAATCTCATGCAGAGGCCCAGGCCACTGCATTTATATAGTTGTCAGGGGTGTTCCTAGGGTTTTTGACACCTGAAACAACTTTTAAATGCCTCCTACGGTTGGTAGTATGATAAGTGGGCGTGGCTTCATCTGGGAACATAGGCGTGGCTTGTGGAGGCAGGTGTGCTGACTAACACTGATTGGTGGACTGGAGGGCTGACAACACTGATTGGTGGACTGCTGCTGAAATGCAGTATTGCAGAAAGGGCGCGCCCTGAGCAAATGTTTCAGTTTGCTTCATGGTAGGGGCACCCCTGATAGTTGTACCCAGCCTATGCTTCTAAAGGTTGGTAAAGATCAATAATATTGTTTACCACTAGGGGGCACTAGGCTTCTCATTCTCTCCTGTCTGTAATATAGCTGGGAGAAGTATGGCTGCCAAGACAGCACAAGTAATGCAATATATTTAAAGTGCAATCGGCCGCGTGCACATGCTTTTATATGTTTATCCAATTACTGAATAAAAATGAGATGTTTTCATGTTGTGCATGGAAACATTATTAAGATTACATTATTGCTGTAATTTATCCTTAATGTAATTTATTTTGTTTTCATTTCCAGGCCATTTATTTGGATTTTCTTTGACTAATCACACTTCAACCGCAAAGAGCCGCGGAATAAGACGGCGATTTATCAAGACATAAAGAAAGAATAACAAGTAAAACTGACATGGTTAGGGCTACACAAACAGACGGACCAAATGAATGAGGAGAGGGAGAAATCATTCACGTGGTTTCAACAAACTTTCCAGGAAGAAAATCCCTTAAATTATTTATATCCTTATTGGGCAGATGGTCATTTTAGGATCTGGTTCTTTAATGTGCCAATCTGGTGGGAGACGGGTGGAACAGAGAGAGAGAGGGGGGGGGGAGAAAGAGAGAGAAAGCGGAGAGAGAGAGAGAGAGAGAGAGAGAGAGAGAAAGAAGGAGAGAGAGAGGGAAAGAGAGAGGGGGAGAGAGAGAGAGAGAGAGAGAGGAAGAGAATACCAGATCAGAAAGAGACTACCTGGTCAAGAAGAGACTACCTGGTCTGGGAGAAACTACCTGGTCAGTGAAAGACTACCAGGTCAGGAAGGGACTACCAGGTCAGAAAGAGACTACCAGGTCAGGAAGAGACTACCTGGTCAGGAAGAGACTACCAGGTCAGAAAGAGACTACCAGGTCAGGAAGAGACTACCAGGTCAGGAATAGACTACCAGGTCAGAAAGAGACTACCAGGTCAGGAAGAGACTACCAAGTCAGAAAGAGACTACCAGGTCAGGAAGAGACTACCAGGTCAGAAAGAGACTACCAGGTCAGGAAGAGACTACCAGGTCAGAAAGAGACTACTAGGTCAGGAAGAGACTACCAAGTCAGAGAAGGAGGAGAGGGAGAGAGAGGAAAGAGTAAAACTAACGGTAATGAGCAGCGGACGAAGGGTATAAGATCAGTGCGAGAGCAGAGATTGGGAGAGACCTGAAAGATCGGGAGTGGGAGGAGAGGTGGAAGACTCCCGCCCCCCCGCCGAGAGAGAGGGGGAGGAGAGAGAGAGAGAGGGAAGAAGGAGTGAAGGGAGCTGGGAGAGGTTTTCGCCCCCCCCCCCCCCCCTTCTTTTTGTGTGAGAGCTAGGGAGAGGGAGAGAGAAGGGAGTTGAGAGAGGAAGTGAGAGGAAGAGGGGGGAGGAGAGAGAGGAAGGAGAGAGAGGGAGAGAGAGAGAGGAGGAGAGAGAGAGGGAGAGGGGGGGGAGGGAGAGATGAGAGGGAGAGGGAGAGGAGGAGAGAGAGGGAGAGAGAGAGAGAGAGAGAGAGAGGAGAGAGGAGCGAAGAGAGAGAGAGAGGTAAAGAGAGAGGAGAGAGAGAGGAAGAGAGAGAGAGAGAGGGGGTGAGAGAGAGAGGGGAGAGAGAGATAGGATGAGGGAGTGTGAGAGAGAGGGAGAGAGAGGGAGGAGAGCGAGCGAGAGGAGGAGAGGGAGAGAGAGAGAGGGAGAGAGAGAGAGAGGGAACGCGTTTTGTGTTCAAGCATTTTTTTCATGCAATCGCATGCGTTGTCTCTTGCTAAATAGCAAAAAAGCATGCACAAGCGCAAAACAGCATGCGCAAATGCACAGTGTGTCTTCAGCCTAAGAGAGGGAGCGAGAGGGAGAGAAGAGTGAGAAGAGAGGAGAGGGGGGAGGGAGAGAGGAGGGGGGGAGGGAGAGAGAGGGGGAGGGAGAGAGAGAGAGAGAGAGGAGAGAGAGAGGAGAGAGAGAGAGAGGGGGGGGGGGCGTAACAGGGAGCGAAATATTGATTTATGTTTCCCTTTAAAAAACACAAATGTATTTATCTTGTGCTGAGAACCGAATATTTCAAATAACTGCAGTGTTAAAGAAAAACCCCAGTCTTGGCTTAATAAACAGACTGGAAATCACCAAGATGTTTTTTTTCCCTTAAACAAAACGGGTGACTTGTCAGTTATCTGCCCACAACCCCAAGTGCTGTTTCTACCAGTTTATTACATGTAATTGTAACCAGATATTTAATGACGTCCTGTTAGGCTGGGTACAAACGAACGGATTATTTGTCCCGACTGAGCGGTCGCTACGAATTTGCCGACATGTCCAATCGTTCGTTCATCCGATACAGATGAACGAACGATCGAGGTCGGTCGCAAGCGGCCGCCCCACACCAGCAGATATTTTCAGCCAACTGACCGAAAGTCCCATGAATCGGTCAGTCGGCTGAAAATATCTGCTGGGTGTATCCAGCCTTACTTTATCTCAAAGGTATCGGCCTCCTCCCTCTGCTCAATGAGCTTTTTAGAAGCTTAAACATGTGCACAGGAGGCTGTAGGGAAAACAGCAGTCAATCATTGGTTGTGACAGTCTTGATTAACAGCATGGGGGTAGGGGCCAGCTTTCTCTGCCAGAATGGGGTCAATAATAATTCTTCAATATCTGGTTAGTAATGCAGGTAATAAAGGTCACAGTATATCAGTTGGACTTGGGGGCAGGTAACTGACAATTGACCAGTTTTTGTTTTAAGGGTGAATATTCCCTTTAAAGTGACAACTAAACTTTTTTCCGATAATTAGCGAAAATTATTTTCCTCATCTTTAGCGCTCCTTAAAGCATGGCATTCGCTAACCCTCAAACTTGGCAATAACCCCTTGAATGCGGAGTTCGGTAACCTCGAATTTGGCTATAACCCCGAATGTGGTGTTCTGAAAACCCTTAAATTTGGCAATAACCTTCATTTGTGGCGTTTGATAACCCTTGAATTTGGCGATAACCCTCGAATGTGGCATTCGATTTCGGTAACCCTCGAAAATTCAATGCAAAACCTCGAAAATAGCGTGATTGTGAGAGAAATGTAATATTTAAACAAGTTTTGGTGATATGTACGTGTTCCTCAGACCATTTCCCAGGTACCAGAGCCATTTACAAGATAGTTACCATGTACAGTAAGTTACCATTGCTATTTTAACCGTATTTTATCAGAACTTTTTAAACTATTTGTCCCCATTGACTAATGGGCGTATTTGAACTATTGAAGTGGAAAATTCGGAAAATGATTGAACTTTGAAGGTTTGCCACCTCTAACCATACTATAGTACAAAGTAAGGACTTCACCAAAAAACTATTTATAATATTTTAATAAGTAAGAAAAAGACACCCTTCAGCTTTGCGATTAGTTTTTTTGCAATACTCCTTAGTGTTCTGCACCTTTCTCTTTTGTGCAGGCCCTGACTATCACCCAGACTGCAACCTCTGTGAAGACATCTGAGCATGCTCTGGCCACTGACCCAATCTCACAAATACTGGCAATATGATAAAAATGACTCTACTTGCAATGTTGGTTTGATCACTTGATCCTGCTATAAAATCAGTTAAGCACAAGTGTGTTATTTCTCATCTCTTGTTAGACTACGCAGATCACATTTCCGTTTATAGTGCTGTCTGGTCATAATACAGTGGATTAAACCAATATCTTCAGCTTAATGAAAAGACCTATAATTGGTTTGGGGCCATCATTCAGGTCAGAAATGATGTCCAACATTTTGGCGTAATTGATTAAAATCTCAGTCCTGTCATTTTAAAAAAGGACAATAACAAGTTATAAACAAAATATTGAGTGGGTCCCTTCCTGCTTCCTGATTGGCCCCTGGTCTTATATCCCCTTGTGGACTCCCAATACCCTAGCCCAACACTGTACACCATAACAACTCAAGGACAAATTGGAACGCGCCTTGTAGTGTATTCCAAGCTCCTTTTTTACACGTGTGGGGTTTCGGGCAACGCATGTTAAATAGGAATGTAAAGTCTCATAATTACAGGACTGTCCGACCATAATCAGGAGAGTTACAAGAAGGAACAAAGTACAAATAACCAGAAAAGAAATCAGACCGCAGTCACTGCATTGTCCATGTAAAGTATCCTGTACTCGGGGTGAATGGGGTACGGGATTCCCCCCCCTGGAAATAACCAAACCGTATGGTAAATAAAATAATCTTAATCAAAGAAAACCCAAATCCAACATGGAAATCCCAAAGGCTTGAAAGTGACACCGACTGCTCAATTTTCAGGCCACGCTCTGTTTGGGAGGCAGCGAGAGGGTGTCGGAGTAACTCAAGAAGCAAGAAAAGACATTTCGCAATGGATCGCAATCGGCCGAGCGACATCCTCTGTGTTGTTGCTGAACTGCAACTCACTGCAATGCTGGATAAAGGATTAGAAATGTACTGTAAATGGTTAAAATAACCAAAGCGGTCTATAGTTGTCAGCACAGCGTTTCACTGAATAGTTAAATGACCTATGGCCATGTGAACCGGGTATTTCTACAATGCGAGGTCAGGGAAAGACTACCAGGTCAGGAAGAGACTACCAGGTCAGGGAGAGACTACCAGGTCAGGAAGAGACTACCAGGTCAGGGAGAGACTACCAGGTCAGGAAGAGACTACCAGGTCAGGGAGAGACTACCAGTGTCAGAAGAGACTACACAAGTCAGGAAAGACTACCAGGTCAGGAAGAGACTACCAGGTCAGGAACAGACTACAGGTCAGGAAGAGACTACCTGGTCGGGAGAGACTACCAGGTCAGGGAGACTAAGTCAGGGAGAGATACCAGGTAGGAAGAGACTACCAGGTCAGGAAGAGACTACCAGGTCAGGGAGAGACTACCAGGTCAGGGAAGAGGACTACAGGTCAGGAACAGACTACCAGGTCAGGAAGAGACTACCAAGTCAGAAAGAAGAGACTACCAGGTCAGGAAGAGACTACCAAGTCAGGGAAAGACCAGGCAGGAAGGACTACCAGGTCAGGAACAGACACCAGGTCGGGAAAGGAAGAGACTACCTGGTCAGGGAGAGAGGACTACCAGGTCATGAACAGACTACCAGGTCAGGGAGAGACTACCAGGTCAGGAAGAGATACCAGGTCAGGAAGAGATACCAGGTCAGGGAGAGACTACCAGGTCAGGGGAGAGGACTACCAGGTCAGGAAACAGACTACCAGGTCAGGGAGAGAACCAGGTCAGAGAAGAGACTACCAGGTCAGGAACAGACTACCGGTCAGGGGAGAGACTACCAGGTCAGAAAGAGACTACCAAGTCAGGAAAAGACTACCAGGTCAGGAAGAGACTACCAGGTCAGGAAGAGAATACCAGATCAGAAAGAGACTACCTGGTCAAGAAGAGACTACCTGGTCTGGGAGAAACTACCTGGTCAGTGAAAAAGACTACCAGGTCAGGAAGGGACTACCAGGTCAGAAAGAGGACTACCAGGTCAGGAAGAGGAACTACCTGGTCAGGAAGAGACTACCAGGTCAGGAAGAGACTACCAGGTCAGGAAGAGACTACCTGGTCAGGAAGAGACTACCAGGTCAGGAAGGAGACTGCCGTCAGGAAGAGACTACCAGGTCAGGAAGAGACTACCTGGTCAGGAAGAAGAGACTACCAGAGTCCGAAAAGGGGAGAACTACAGGTCAGGAAGAGACTACCAGGTCACGGAAGAGACTACCAGGTCAGGAAAGAGACTACCAGGTCAGGAAGGAGGAAGAGACTACCAAGTCAGAAAGAGACTACCAGGTCAGGAAGAGACTACCAGGTCAGAAAGAGACTACTAGGTCAGGAAGAGACTACCAAGTCAGCAGGACTACCAGGTCAGGAAGAGACTACCAGGTCGAAAGAGACTACCAGGTCAGGAAGAGACTACCAAGTCAGAAAGAGACTACCAGGTCAGGAAGAGACTACCAGGTCAGAAAGAGACTACAGGTCAGGAAGAGAGGACTACCAAGTCAGAAAGAGACTACCAGGTCAGGAAGAGACTACCAGGTCAGAAAGAGACTACCAGGTCAGGAAGAGACTACCAAGTCAGAAAGAAGACTACCAGGTCAGGAAGAGGAGGACTACCAAGTCAGAAGAGACTACCAGGTCAGGAAGAGACTACCAGGTCAGAAAAGAGACTTACTAGGTAGGAAGAGACTACCAAGTCAGAAAGAGACTACCAGGTCAGGAAGAGACTACCAGGTCAGAACGAGGAACCAGGTCAGGAGAGAGACTACCAGGTCAGAAAGAGACTACTAGGTCAGGAAGAGACTACCAAGTCAGAAAAGAGACTACCAGGTCAGGAAAGGTAAGAGAAGAGACTACCAGGTCAGAAAGAGACTACTAGGTCAGGAAGAGAGACTACCAAGTCGAAAGAGAACTACCAGGTCAGGAAGAGACTACCAGGTCAGAAAGAGACTACCAGGTCAGGAAGAGACTACCAAGTCAGAAAGAGACTACCAGGTCAGGAAGAGACTACCAGGTCAGAAAGAGACTACTAGGTCAGGAAGAGACTACCAAGTCAGAAAGAGACTACCAGGTCAGGAAGAGACTACCAGGTCAGAAAGAGACTACCAGGTCAGGAAGAGACTACCAAGTCAGAAAGAGACTACCAGGTCAGGAAGAGACTACCAGGTCAAAAAGAGACTACTAGGTCAGGAAGAAACTACTAGATCAGAAAGAGACTACCAGGTCAGAAAAAAAAATGTTCAAATTTAGATTCCAAAGCAAATTCTCCATCTGGCCCGATCTTCGTTTTTCTGATAAATCGCTCGATATTGTCGGGAAGTGGATTGGAAATATAGAAAATAGTTATCGATATTTTGAGCGATTTGATCTAATTAACAGAATGGCTGAACATAAGCTGTACACACAGCAGATAATCTAATAGCGATACAATGTGTGTGGAGACATATCTGCAGACATCATTAACCCATCAGTCCTGCCGAATCACTTAACATTGTCGGGGGGGAACCAGGGGGTTTGTGTGGGAAGAATTCTGAGTGCTTCCCCTTTCTATAGTACAGAACAGGCTGCCTGTCTGTAGGAGGATTGTTAAAGGACAGTTATCACTACCTGTGCCCCCCCACAATGCCTCTCCCAGTTATAGAGACCAGGATGAGGAACTAAACCGCTAGGTCCCCCTTGGGTCTTATCTTAATTCAGCAAACAAAGCCTCTAAAAGCCAGCTCCACCCACATCCAGCTTTTTAACCAATGGGAGGCATTCTGGGACTGGAACTATGGCAGCGGAGCTCAGCAATTGGCTCACAAAGTCAACTTTGCAGGGCTCGTTCTAGGACATAAAGTAAGAACAAGGGTTGAGGACCACTCAGTTTAGCTCCTCACTCACCCTCACTATTAACTGGAGAGGGAGGTCGGGGTGTTGATAATTGCCCTTTAAATAAATCCAGTTTAAAGCTGGGTACACACCATGGGATCCATTGTCCCAACTGACCGTTCGCCACAAGCGAACCAGTTGGCTAGGACAAAGAATTGTCTGTCCAGGCAAAAGTAGCCGTGGTCGACAGTCTGCTGCACTGGAGTGTGCGGTCAGATTTTGATAAACGTTGGTGGTGGCCTCTGTAAATCCATGGAATTCTGACCCAATCGACCAATACACTAAACTATCGGTTGATTGGGCTGAAAAATTGCATGGTGTGTACACAGCCTTAAGGTGTAGACGCATGCAAGGCCATTGTGTCGGACAATTGTGCCTAGTATGGGCATTTGTCAGGCGAATCGGCTGTTCGCATACATTATTGGGATTTACATTTGGAATGTTAAGTCCAGACGTGCAATTGACCCAAGATGCATTAATGGCCATAAAGCCAAGAATCTGCTTGTGTATAAATGATCGCTTATGGGTCGTTGATGATCCGGCAGGTCAGGAGCACACGTCTGTACGTAGCTTAACAGTCGGTCAAAACAAGATTTATCTAACATGTACACGGCTTCAGATGGACCCCATTAAATCAGCCTAGGCTCAGTATGAGACATGATACATGAGACACTCATTTCTTATTGTTTCCACAGCCTGGGAGATCCTGTAACACCAGACTGCATTGTTTATAGGTGGCAGACTGCTAGTGAGCCTGTCTGCCTCGGGTCCATATACGAGCTTCATAAAACGGGGTCATGCTGAGTGAAATATTACATCATACATCAGAGGTGTTGGGGATTATTTTATTTTTTTATGTTCCAAGCAGACCCTGTACCTGTGCTGTGGACACATAAACAGTATTAGGTCATTACTTGCAGTGGACAGAGAGCTGTGCTTGTATACGGTGTTGGCAGGGCCTTAAAGGGAAAGTCCTCTATCCCTTATATACACAAGGAAAGTGCACAGTGGTACAGCACTCTCATTAAATCCTATATAATGTGCTGTTTTTTCTCTATTGTCTTTATAGAGACAGCAATATGGCAGCTCTTTCTCCTACATATAAAGTGGGGTATTAAGAATAACGACTGCTCGCCAGGGCTGAAATTGCTTTTCGCCAACAACCGATCGTGCGGTTCATAGAAGACAATCGGCCATGATTTATGTGAGATCACCGAAAACTATTATTATTATATTTTAACCCTATTGAAATTCCGAAATGTTGGTCAGTCAGGCTGAAATATCAGCCAGTGTAGCCTAAAGTTGGGTACACACAGCAAAGGTCTAGATGTAGATACGCCCAGTCCCGAGCGTTCTCAATGTGTAAAGTATAGGGAGGATATTCCGGACTGACACATTTCCTTCAGCTGCGGTCAGCATTAGTACAGGGGACCGGCCGTGGCAAGGGAAATTTTCGAGCACTTCCCTGCGATCACGAGGCCAGCAGGATACGTTTGTCGGCCTCGGGAAAGCTCTGAACTGCGGTACGCACTTTAACGATAAAGGGGCAACGGAATTGTTCCTGTCTGTGTGAATCGCTATCGCTCTGCGTTCCTAAACAAAGATGTTTTCCATCTTGCAATTTAAGGGAAGATACAGGGTAAAAATAGATATAAGTGAGGAAAAGCAAAGGAACGGGTCTATAATAAAATAAGGAATATAAATGAATAAATAGTCCCTAAAACTATCTGTAGTATATCTCACGTGGCCAGCAGATATTATACTGCCGACCACATGGTTAGTCCATAGGATAGTCCCTCGTACCCTCTGTACCTCACAGCATACAACCCCTGAGATCCCGAACTCCCCCTTCAACTGCTAGATCTCTATCAGGCCCCACTGGTAACCCGTTGTACCCCAGATCTCTGGCTCCTGGCATGATCAGATCTATGTGTAGGATCTGTGTGGAGCACACCGCAGTTCAAGGTAGAGATAAGTAAATCTCGGACCTGCAGGCAATCAGAAAAATCAGTGCCGTAGCTAACTCCACCCCCACAACCTGGGGGGCCCCAGACGGAGGGCCCACCACCAGCCCCTGTTACCTGTTTAAAAACAGCTGGTCGCGCAAATGAATGAAACATACGCATGATAAGCTGTTTAAAAGGCCAGACCTGAAATTCTGGTTCAGTTCTGGAAGTTCGGGTTTGGTCTTTTAAACAGCTTATCATGCGTATGTTTCATTCGAACGCATGATTAACTGTTGTAGTTGGTCAAGGGCCCAGCCTCCAGTCTCACGGGGGGCCCAGGCCCCTGCAGTTACGCCTCTGCAAAAAATATCTAAATATTTCCAGTGATACTGACAAAGTGCTATGAAAAGTGGGACCAAAGGCACAGATGCTACGCGCTTCATTGCTATGGCGACTTCATCAGAAACGGTATTTTTCCTTTGAAGCATTACAGGATTACTAACCAATGGAAAGACTGTTTCAGCGGTTGGTCCATTTGTGTTGTCACCAGTTCCTTTGTTATGTCTCTATCACTAATCTCATTGTACAGCTGTGTAATACAGTCTGGTTATTATAAAGCTCCCACCCCGCCCATTACTGTCTGAGTCAGTTGTACAGCTGCTGTACATCCAGGTAGGTAACTGTCACCTGCTAACAATACAGGAGCTGCAGACATCTTGTTTTGTGAACATATTTTCCAGGGCTATAACAAGGTCTTATAATCAGAATCAAAGAATATCAAAGACATATCAAGGCAAAATGGAAACAAATACGCAATTGCATACGCATTGGAAAACACATGAAATTCTGTGTACCTGTATTCTACCCAAAATCGCATGCACAATGGCAAGCAAAATCGTGTGCGCAAATGCGTCAAAACGCGTTAGCGTGGTCCTAGCCCTTAAAAGGACACATTGCAGCAGCAGAGGAGGCAGGACAAGCGGCGGGGGATTGGGGAGTTATTATTGACAAGTGTAAGTAAAACCCAGCTGGGGGGTTGGGGGTGCTGCAAAATATATACACTTTTTGAGTGGACATTCCCTTTAAGGCAAATACTAGGGAACCATCAAACTACCAGCATACTTACCAGTATCAGCATACCAGCATACTTACCTGTTGTTCCAGTACCAACATACCAGCATACTTACCTGTTGTTCCAGTACCAGCATACTTACCTGTTGTTCCAGTACCAGCATACTTACCTGTTGTTCCAGTACCAGCATACCAGCATACCTACCAGTTCTTCCAGTTACTTACCTTGCCTGCATCCAATCTCCAGTTACTCATTCTTTAAGCTGGGTACACACGATTAGATATTTCGGTCCGATCGACCGATAGTTCAGTGTATCGGTCGATCGGACCGAAATTATCGAATCCGAATGTGCCCATGTCCGATCGACCGTTTGTCCGAATCGGACGAAAGGACGATCGGACAGGGTGGAAAACCTCGTCCGATCGTGCGGTCCTCTATGGACCGCACGATCGGTCGCGGTGACTATCGGACGCGGCTGCTTTTGCCGCGACCGACAGTCCTTCCTCCTGGCCGACCGTTCGAAAGTATCGAACGGTCGGTCAGGAGGAAAAATCGCTAGGTGTGTACCTAGCTAAAAGACATACAGATTGTGAGATTGACTACCTTAAAGGAAAGTTCCTCTATCCCTTATATCACACCAAGTGCACAGTGGGACAGCTACTGTCTCATTAAAATTCCTCCTGGACACGAGTGCCTCGATTGAGCTTTTTGCTACCTCCCGCTCGTACTCAAATCACTGCCTGGTCCTGGTCCTGCCTACAGCATACCTACCTGGGGTTCAGAAGTACAGTTATCAGCATATACTGTGTTACCATTCCAGTACTAGCAGTACAGCAATTACATGTTTGTTCCGTACCAGCATACCAGCATAACTTACTGTTGTTCCAGTACAGCATACTTACTGTTGTTCCCACAGTACCAAATACCAGAATACTTACCATCTCAGTCTCCCCTTCGGTCTAAACCCTCCTCATGCACTCCTCTCTAGTTGCTAGTGACTTGTATTTCATCAGCTGCTACCACCGCAGGTCTACCCACCGCTCCCTTCACTGTTGTTCCAGTCCAACATACCAGCATATTACCTGTTGTTAGTAAACAGCCTACCAGGATCTTACCTGTTGTTCCATACCAGCATACCAGCATACTTACCTCTTGTTCAAGTACCAAATACCAGCATACTTACCTGTTGCCAGTACCAGCATACTTACCTGTTGTTCCAGTACCAGCATACTTACCTGTTGTTCCAGTACCAGCCATACCAGCATACTTACAGTTCTTCAGTTACTTACCTTGCCTGCATCCCAATCTCCAGTTACTCACCTTGTTCCGTATCCAGCCTACATTTCCCAGCAGCCCCTGTGTCTGCCAATTTCCCGGACTATATGCCCTCCTACCTAAAGCGTACTTGTAAGTACCCGGCTCCCGGCCATTTATTACAGTACAATCGGGCCATGGAAACGGCTGAGGGGGCTATGGTCGAGTTGAGAAAACTCTCCAAGCTTTGTCCAAAACGCATGGACCTGTTTGAACACCCATCAGGGCCAGTTTGCTCAGTTTATGGACACCCTCGTGTCCGGCTACCCCCATCTTCTGCCTCTGCTCCAGGGTCTACGCCGCTCCTTCTACGTCCGGATCCAGTGACCCTTCTCTTCGGAGAGAGCCCAGCATACCTCCTCCCTCACGGTTTCAATGTGATGCCCAAGCCTGCCGTGGGTTCATTAATCAGTGCCGAATCCGATTGAACTTCAACCATCTCATTTTCCATCGGATCGTGCTAAGGTTGGGTACATCATCGCCTTGTTGGAGGGCAATGCGCTGGCCTGGGCTTCCTTTATGGGAAAAAGACGATCCTCTAGTTTATAATGTTACTGACTTCTGAGTAGTTTCGCAGGTCTCGATGCCCCGAGGAAGAACCTCTGTGCCTCCTCCCATTGATGCAGCTCGCCAAGGGTCTCGTTCAGTGGGTCAATATGCAATTGAATTTCGTACCCTGGCCGCGGGAGACTTCTTGGAACAATGAGGGGCACTACAGCAGCTTTTGGCAGGGACTCTCTGATCGCCTCAAGGACGAACTAGTATCTAGAGAATTACCTGTCCCATTGGTAAGACTTGATTACAATGCATCCAGATTGATACCCGCTTCCGTGAACGGCAGGCAGAAGGTCTGCAGCTTGTTCCAACTTCCTAAAGACTTTCCTAGGCCTGCTCAGACCTTTCCGCAACCCATATCTTGGGTGAAGAGCGATGCAAATTGGCGGCACTCTATTTCTCCCGAGGAAAATCACGCCGACGTACCAATGGACTTTGTCTCTATTGTGCTGGGCAAGGACACTTTGTAAGAAAATTGTCCCGAAGCGGGAAACTCCATGACCTAGAAGGTAAGGAGGAGCTCTTCTAGGTAACGTAAGTTCTCCTGCCAAATTTGAACCACTGAAACCTTTCTAACAGCTACTATCACCTGTAATGGTAAAACTTTTTCCTCCCAGGCCTTTGTCGATTCTGGTGCCGCTGGAAATTTCATTGATTCTACCTATGCAGCACAATTGGGGCTTCCTCTCCTTCACTTGCAGCAACCTCTTCGAGTTCTGGCTATTGACAAACCCGTCTGGCGTCAGAATTCATCTCCAAATCTACATACGAAGTCCTATTCCGCATTGGCATATTTCACCAAGAACGTTTATCTTTCTTGTCATCCAAAGCCTCTGCTCCCCTAATTCTCGGACTTCCATGGCTCAGACTACACAACCCCGTTATAGATTGGTCTAACAATGAAATCAAGTCTTGGAGCCCTTTCTGTTTCAAAAATGCCTTTCTACTCATTGCACTACCATTACATGTGAGAATAAATTGAGAAAAACTCCTGAATGTTATCGTGATTTTCTGATGGGTTTTGTAAAAAGCAAGCTGAGAAGCTACCACCGCACTGTCCTATGATGCCCCATCGATCTCTCTCGGGTACTAGCCTCCTCGGGGACGCCACATACCCACTGTTCCTCGGAAACTCTAGCCATGAAGAGTACATATCTGAACATTTGTCTAGGGGTTTCATACAACCTTCCACTTCCCCTGCTGGAGCTGGGTTCTTTTTTGTTGAAAAGAAAGACGGAGGTTACGACCCTGCATCGTACCGAGGTTAAATAAAATCACTATAAGAATCGGTATCCTCTCCCTCTCATCGTTAGCGTTTGACCAGATAAAAGGGGCTAAAGTATTTACCAAACTGGATTTCGGGGGGCATACAATCTGATCCGTATACGCCAAGGTGACGAGGGAAGACCGCCTTTAACACTAGGGACGGTCACTACGAATATCTCGAATGCCCTTGACCTTTGTATGCTCCAGCGGTTCCAAGAATTCGTCAACGACAATTTCCGGGATAGTTGGGGATCTCTGTAGTAGTGTATCTCGATGACATTTTAATCTTCCAGATCTTCCCTCACACCCGCATACATGTTAAACAGGTGTTAATACGTTGAGAGAGATAGCCTATATGCCAAACTGGAAAAAAGTGGCTGTTTGAGGTGTTCACAAGTACCCTTCCTGGGCTACATCGTATCTGCACAAGGGTTCCAGAGATCCTGTTAAAAGTTTCGGCCATCCAAGATTGGTCTCTTCCTATGGGAAACCAAAGCTATTCAAAGTTCATTGGGTTTGCCAATTACTACAGACAATTCATTCAAGGGTTCTCGTCAATAATTTTTCCGATATTAGCCTCAATCAGTAAAGGTGGAAGCCTCATCAGGACCCCTGCAGCCCTCAAAGCCTTCCAACGATCAAGGAGGCCTTTGCTGATGCTCCTTTCTATATCCAGATCCTAGTCTTCCCTTCTACATGAAGTGATTTGCCTCAGACTTGGGCGCGGAGCCGTCCTTTCCCAGAGACAAGCCCCAAAAAGGGAAACTCCATCCCTGTGTTATTTCTAAGAAGTTTTCTACCCAACAGCGAAACTATGATGTTGGAAATAGGGAACTTCTTGCATCAGATGGCCCTCAGGAGTGGCTCATCTATTGGAAGGCACCTCTGTACCTATCACCATCCTTACCGACATAAAAATCTCAAATACATCCAGAATCAAAAGGTTAAATCCCCGTTCAAGCGCGATGGTCTTATTCTTTTCCCGATTCAACTTTGTTATCACTTACCAACCTGGTTCCAAAAACAAGAAAGCTGATGCCCTGTCCAGGTCATTTGTTGCTTCCGACTGTATTAATGAAGATATGGATCCATTATTCCTACCACTTAAAATATTGGCCTCTATATCCCCTCTAATCCAAGATCCAAGACGCATAAGATTCTGCTCCTCCTGACACACCCTCTGGCAAAATCTTTGTTCCTGTTTCATTTCGGAAAGCATATCCTTCTTCACACTCACTGTTCCAAGCAAGCCGGGCATCCCAGGGTTACAAAACTTTTAATATTCTTGCCCGTTCCCTTTGGTGGCCCAAAATGAGAAAGGATGTGTTAAAGAGTTTATTCATTGTGTACCAGCTGTGCTCATCCAAGTCTTACTAGAACCCTCCCCTGTGGTCTTCTTCAACCCCTCCCCATTCCGTCAGACCGGGACCCATCTATCCATGGACTTTATTGTGTTGAACTTCCACCTTCCAAGAGGAAACAGGTTATATGGGTGACAGTAGACCACTTCAGCAAAATGGCCCATTTTGTACCCTCCCCAAACTTCCATCCTCAACGGAGTTAGCGCAACTATTTATTTCACATATCTTCGCTTTCATGGACTCCCTTCTGAAACAGGTGGTTCTCAATTGTTTCCAAATTTTGGAGAGCACTTTGTAAGTCCATGAACATCAAGTTACAATTCTCCTCAGCTTACCACCCCACAGTCCAATGGGTCTACTGAACACACTAATTAGTCTTTGGAACAATATTTTGTTGTTACATTCCTCATACTCAGGACGATTGGGCCGACCTTCTCCCTTGGGCTAGTTCGCCCATAACAATTACCTCATACTTCTACTGGGAAATCTCCTTTTTTATGTGTCTTTGGGACGAATCCTAGATGTTCCTCAGGATTTTCTTTCCACACATGTACCCGCTGCCAATGACTCGACGGCCCATGACACGCTATCTGGCTTGCTACGGAAATCAGCCTTCAGAATCTGCTTTGGTACAAAAAACTGCAGCAGATAGGAGGAGTAGAAACCCCCAGCTTATTCGGTTGGAGATAAAGTGTGGGCTCTCCTCTGTCATATAACCTACGGTTCTCTTCCTCTAAACTGGGACCCATTTATGGTCCTTTTATCCTGGGAATTGGTTGGCCAGTGGCTGTTCGCCTTCAACTTCCTTCCACAGCATGCGGATTCCATACGTGTTTCATATTTCTCTCATCAACCTCCAGTTCCAATTTCGTTTGATGTTCAGCAGAGTTTGAGGTGGAGAAAATACTTGGACTCTAGATTCGTTGAGGAGATCTCTTCAGTATTTGGTCCACTGGAAAGGTTTTGGTCGCGAAGAGAAGAGCTTGGATTAAACATTCAGATTTGCATGCTCCTTGTCTAGTCAGAGCTTTTCACAGGAGTTTTCCAGGGAACCTGGCCCTTGGGTCCTGTGGCCCCCCGTAGGTGGGGGGGTACTGTCACGAACTTACCTGCCGCGTCCGGTCCCGCCGCCGCTCCTGCACTCCGGGTGGGCGTCGTCGACGTTGTGACACACAACGCCGACATGCCGGGCGTGCGGAAACTTTAAAAGCCGGTGTCCTCTGCGACCCGTGCCCGATTGTAGGCTTTTGCTACCTCCCGGCTCAGTACTCACCTGCCTTGTTCCTGGTCCTCCTGCTACCAGCATACCTACGTTGTTCCAGTACCAGCATATTTCAGTCACTTACCTGTTGTTCCAGTACACAGCATACTTACCTGTGTTCCAGTACAAGCAATCAGCATCCTACCTGTGTTCCAGTACCAGCATACTTACTGTGTTCAGTACCAGCATCAGCATACTTACCTGTTGTTCCAGTACACATTACTTACCTGTTGTTCCTAGACCAAGTACCAGCATACTTTCCTGTGTGTTCCAGTACCAAATACCACCATACTTACATGTTGTTCCAGTACCAGCATACTTACTGTTGTTCCAGTACCAGCATACTTACCTGTTTGTTCCAGTACCAGATATACCAGCATACAACCAGTTTCTTCCAGTTACTTACTTGCCTGCATCCCAATCTCCAGTTACTCACCTTGTTCCAGCATCCAGCCTACATTTCCCAGCAGCCCCTGTTCCTGCCATTTCCCGGACTATATGCCTCCTCCTAAAGCATACTTGTAAGTACCCGGCCTCCCGGCCATTTATACACTAAGAACATATTATTACAAGATACTGGCATCATTTTTATAGAACTTATTTGTCACTTTTAAATACTATTATTATAATACTGTGCACTCATTTTATAGAACTTATTTGTACTTTCTAAGAAACATATTATAAAGATACTGTGCATCATTTTATAGTACTATTTGTACTTTCTAATAACATATTATTATACATAACTGTGCATCATTTTATAGTACTTATTTGTACTTTCTAAATACATATTATTATACATACTGTCATCATTTTTAGTACTTATTTGTACTTCTAAGAACATATTATTAAAATACTGGCATCATTTATAGTACTATTTGTACTTCTAAGAACATATTATTATAGATACTGTGCATCATTTATATACTTATTTGTACTTTCAAAGAACATATTATTATAAACTGTGCATCATTTATAGTAACTTATTTGTACTTTCTAAATACATATTATTAGAATACTGTGCATCATTTTATAGTACTTATTGTACTTTCTAAGAACATATATTATAGATACTGGCATCATTTTATAGTACTTATTTGTACTTTCTAAGAACATATATTATAGATACTGTGCATCACTTTATAGTACTTATTTGAACTTTCTAAGAACATATTATTATAGATACTGTGCATCATTTTATGGTACTATTTGTACTTTCTAAAATACATATATTGTGCATACTGTGCATCATTTTATAGTACTTATTTGTACTTTCTAAGAACATATTATTATACATACGTGCCTATTTTATAGTACTATTTGTACTTTCTAAGAATATATATTAAAAGAACTGTGCATCATTTTTATGGTACTTATTTGTACTTTTAAATACATATTATTTATACATACTGTGGCATCATTTTATAGTACTTATTTGTAATTTCTAAGAACATTTTTTACATACTGTGCTCCTTTTATAGTACTTATTTGTACTTTCTAAGAACATATTATTATACATACTGTGCATCATTTTATAGTACTTATTTGTACTTTCTAAGAACATATTATTATACATACTGTGCATCATTTTATAGTACTTATTTGTACTTTCTAAGAACATATATATACATACTGTGCATCATTTATAGTATCTATTTGTACATTCTAAGAACATATTATTATAGATACTGTGCATAATTTTATAGTACTTTTTGTACTTTCAACAAGAACATATTATTATACAAACTGTGCATCATTTTTAGTAGTATTATTGTACTTTCTAATACATATTATTATGAATACTGTGCACTCATTTTATAGTACTTATTTGTACTTTCTAAAACCATATTATTATGATACTGTGCATCATTTTATAGTACTTATTTGTACTTTCTAAGAACATATTATTATAGATACTGGCATCCACTTATAGTACTTATTTGAACTTTCAAGAACATATATATAGATACTGTGCATCATTTTATGGTACTTATTGTACTTTCTAATACATTTATGTGTGCATACTGATCATTTTATAGTACTATTTGTACTTTCTAAGAACATTTATATACATACTGTGCATCATTTTATAGTACGTATTGTGTACTTTCTAAGAACATATTATTAAAGATACTGTGCATCATTTTATGGTACTTATTTGTTACTTCTAAATACATATTATATACATACTGTGCATCATTTTATAGTATCTTATTTGTACTTTCTAAGAACATATTATTTTACATACGTGCATCATTTTATAGTACTTATTGTACTTGTCTAAGAAACATCTTATTATAACATACTGTGCATCATTTATAGTACTTATTTGTACTTTCTAAGAACATATTATAGATCTGCATCATTTTATTTATAGATTATTTGTACTTTCTAAGAACATATTATTATACATACTGTGCAATCATTTTATATACAATTTGTACTTTCTAAGAACATATTATTGTGCATACTGTGCATCATTTTATAGTACTTATTTGTACTTTCTAAGAACTTATTTGTACTTATTTGTACAGTATCTATAATATGTTCTTAGAAAGTACAAATAAGTACTATAAAATGAGTGCACATTATGTAATAATATGTTGCTTAGAAAGTAAAATAAGTACTGATAAAATGATGCCACAGTATGCTATGTGCATCATTTTAAGTACTTATTTGTACTTTCTAATAAACATATTATTATACATAACTGTGCATCATTTTATAGTAATTATTTGTTACTTCTAAGAACATATTATTATACATACTGTGCATCATTTATAGTACTTATTTGTACTTTTAAGAACATATTACTGGGCAACTGTGCATCATTTTATAGCACTTATTTGTACTTTCTAAGAACTTATTATTGTGCATACTGTGCATCATTTTATAGTACTTATTTGTACTTTCTAAGAACATATTATTATAGATACTGTGCATCATTTTATAGTACTTATTTGTACTTTCTAAATTCATATTATTATACATACTGTGCATCATTTTATAGTACTTATTTGTACTTTCTAAATACATATTATTATACATACTGTGCATCATTTTATAGTACTTATTTGTACTTTCTAAGAACATATTATTGTGCATACTGGGAAATGCCCATGTGGACTAGCATATGTGGGTAAAACCAAAACATAAGTAAGGGTCCGCATAAGAGAGCACAAATGGGACATCTAAAAATGTGACCTAAGCTGGGTACACACAGTACAGATCATTGTAAGATCTGCAAGATCTTGTCTGCCATCTTTCAAAGATCTGCATAGACACAGTCCCTATGAACATCATAGGAGAACGCTCGGGACTGTCTGTTCCCTTCGGCCACGCTAGACTCCCTATAAAGGAAAATTTAGGTCTTTCCCGAACGATCATTTGGAGGCCGCAGGCTCTTTCGGGAAACGAAGGTACAGACATAACTATAAAGCCGCAATACCGTCGGATCCAACGTTATCATTACTGTGCGTACCCAGCATTAGACAAAACTAAACATATAACCTCAGTATCCAGACAGTTTAAGCCCAAAGACATAATGCTGCACAGGTGCGATGGTAAGGCTGGGTACACACTGCAGGATTTTTTGTCCCGACTGAGCGTTCGCTGTGAGTGAGCCGGGACAAATGACTGTCGGTCACGACAATAGTGGCTGTGGCCAACAGTTCACGCGGTCCCATAGGTGCGGTCTGTTTTTTGTGTTTTTTTTCTCACAGGGGAAACAGTTATTAATGTGTTAAAGGAAAACTATGCTGTTTAAATTAACTTTAAAAATGAAAAGCACCTGGGGCAAGGAGATTGGATTGATTATTCCCACTATTGTTTTGTTTAGGAGCTACAGCACATAGCACTCAATTTTCATCTGCCAGGTTATGGCCCTGTTGGGCCATTCTTATATTAAATATGTGCTGAAGCAATGGAGGAGCTGGCATAAGCAGTTTGTTTTCCCTTTCCTTTCCTTTTCTTTTCTTCGTCTGCTGTATCCCTCAATAGAAAGGATTTGGAGTAAAAAAGCACCAATCCTACATCCCTGTCCTCAGGTACTTTTTATTTTAACTGTTTTATAACTTTTAATACGCACTATAGTTTCCCATTAACGTTTTAGTTTCTCAAATGTGTCAGTACAAAGGAGCCAACGTGCCGACTGTTTATCTGCCTGTTTGTGTTTCTCGCTCTCGATTTCCTGCGCTCGTTTGTGCTCGATTACCTTCTTCTTTGATGAATGAATTGTTGAAAAAGTTTCTAGACTATAATAAAATGGTTTTTTTTCCTTTTCGCGATGGATAAGACAGACAGTACGGGAAGTGCTCTCCAAAATGTCCCATTGTCCCTGATTATAAAGTGATCTTGTTTAATTTAATAACCCAGTGGGAAAAAAATTGGTCTGCAAATACTTTAATGAAGGAAGTTAAAGAGAAAGACGACATACAGAATTCTGTAAGGCTTGGTACACATACAGGAAATTTTTCAGGGGGCCCAATCGGACCAATACTTCAGGGTGCAAAATAATCTGTATGGGATTGGTCGGTCATGCCCCTAAACATTAACGATCGGATCGCCTCCCTTCCTAAGTATGGGGCTTCGGTTGTCGTGTGGCCTATACACAGTACGATCGTCTCCGCCTTCCCTTTACTAAAGTATGGGGACGGTCGTCGTGTGGGCCTACAGCCATTACTTCGTATCGGCTCCCTTTCCTCAAGTATGGGATCAGTCGTGTGCAGCCAAACACCATTACGATCGTTCGGGCTCTCTTTACTAAAGTAGGGGGGATTGGTGGTCCCTGCTGCATACACAGTACATCGTAAATCGCCCCCTTTACTAAAGTATGGGGATCATCCGTCGTGCGGCTCCACCATTACAATGTATCGGCCTCCCTTTACTAAAGTCTGGTGAGTCGGTCCCGGTCATGCGCCAAACACCATTAATATCAGTGGCTGTCCCTTTATTACTAAAGTAACTTGGGGATTCGGATTCCGGGATTCTCCCGTGCGGTGCCATACACCATTACATCGTTCGGCTCCCTTTACTAAAGTATGGGGATGCGATCGGTCGTAGCGGCCATACACCATAACATCGTATCTGCTCCCTTTACTAAAGTATGTGGGATCGGTCGGATCGAGCGGGCATAACACTTTATGATCGTAATCGTTCGGCTCTCTTTACTAAAGTAAACGACCTTTACTAACGACTAACAGACAGAAATTTTTTGAATCGAAGGGGTAATCTATGCCACTAATCGTGTTGTCCATTAAAGAGTCATCATTGTAACCAGCCGTCCAATCAAACATCCGCTCCTTTAATTTCCTCCTACCCTCTTGGCCAAACCCTGGCAGCTTCTAGGGTAACCTAATGTTGTTGTTAAAATGGCAAAATTAGAAATTCGGAGAGACCATGGTACAATGGTAGGATTAATATTTATTATTTTATGGGTCTGTATGTAATATGTTTTATTTATTATAGCGCCACTTTGGGGACCACAGCGCTGTACTTATAACAATAAAGATTATATCGATAATGTATCATTTTATTTATATAGCGCCATCGGTACGACATCGGTAACTTAAAACATACAGATTATACAGTAGTATGTATAATGTTTATCATTAGCGCCACTGGGTACACATCGCTGTAACATTATAACAATAAGCATATACAGTTGTATGTAATTTTATTTATATTAGACGGCCACGTAGGGGACGCAGCGCTGTATTATAACAATACAGATAGTTACAGTATGTATGTAATGTTGATTTTATTAAGACGCCACTAGGCGGACGCAGCGCGTACACATAGCAACAATACAGATTACAGACGTATTTATGTATATGTTTATTTATATGCGCCACTAGGGTACGACAGCCGCTGTAGCATTATAACAATACAGATCTATACGAGTATGTAGTATATGTTTATTTTATATAGCCCACTTGGGACACAGCGCTGGACATTAACATACAGAATTATACGAGTATGTATGTATATGTTTATTATAACCGCGCCATTGGGTCAGCAGCGCTGTACATTGTATAACAATACGATTATACGAAGTCTGTAATGTATATGTTTATTTAGATTATGGCGCCACTTGGGGTACACAGCGCGTTGTACATTATAAATACAGAGTTTATACAGTTATTTGTGAATGTTTATTTATATACAAGGGCGCCGCTACCTAACACGAATGTATGATATATAAGGCACTGGGAAGCCTGTACATATGAACAATACGATTATACAGTATTATGTATATTTATATAGGTCGCCACTGGGGGACACGCGCTGTAATATAACACATACAGATTAATCATATGTATGTGTATATGTTTATTATAATAGCGCCAACTTGGGGACGCAGCCTGTACAGTTATAACAATACAGATGTTTATACAGTATGTATGTATATGTTATTTATTATAGCGGGCCACTTGGGGACACAGCACTTGTACAATTATAACAATACAGATTATACAGTATGTATGTAATGTTTATTATATAGCGCCACTTGGGGACGCAGCGCTGTACATATAACAATACAGATAACAGTAGGATGTATATGTTTATTTATCTAGGCCACTATTGGGGACGCAGCGCTTGTAATTATAACAATAACAGAATACAGGTATGTATGATATGGGTTATTTATATCGCACCACTATGGGACGCAGCGCTGTAACAATTACAATACAGATATACAGTATGTATGGATATGTTTTTTATATAGCGCCACTTGGGGACAACACACTGTACTGTTACATAACAAATACAGAGATACAGTATGTATGTATATGTTATTATTATATGCCGCCACTATGGCGGACGCAGCGCTGTAATTATACACAATACAGATTTATACAGTATGTATGTATATGTTTTTCATTATAGCGCCCTTGGGGACAGGACAGCGCTGTACATTATAAACAATACAGATTATACAGTATGTATGTTAGTTTATTATCATAGGCGCCACTTGGGGTACACAACGCGCGTACATATAAACAATACAGATTTAGTACAGTAATGGATGTATATGTTTATTTAATAGCGCCACGTGGGTAAACAGCACTGACATTTATAACAATACAGATTAATAATATGTATGATATGTTTATTTGATAATAGCGCCACTTGGGTACAACAGCGCTGTACATTATACTAATACAGATTATACAGTATGTATGGATACTGTTTATTTATATAGCGACCAACTGGGGACGCAGCGCTGTAACATATAAACAAACAGATATACATATGTATGTATAGTTTATTTTATATAGCCGCTCACTAGGGGGAACCGCACCGCGCTGTACATGTATAACAAGGACAGAGTATACAGTAATGTATGTATATGTTTATTTTATATAGCGCCACTGAGGGACGCCGCAGCGCTGATACATTATAACAATACATGATTATACAGTATGATGAGATATGTTTTTTATTGCGCCACTTGGGTACACAGCGCTGGAATTATAAAATAGCATATTTATACCGTATGTATGTATATGTTGATTATAGCGCCACTTGGGGACGCACGCGCGTACATTATATACACATACAGATTTATCAGTTATGTATGTATAATGTATTTATTATAGCCCACTTGGGGACGCAGCGCCTGCAATTATAACAATACAGATTATACAGTATGTAATTGTAATGTTTAATTTATATAGCCTCACCTGGGGACACCAGCTCTGTACATTTAACATAAATTATACAGGTATGTATGTTATGTTATAGTATAGTCGCGTGCACTTGGGGACAGCAGCACTGTACATTATAACAATCAGATTATACAGTATGTATGTATATGTTTTATTTTAATGCGCCATTGGGGTACACAGCATGTACCATATAACATACAGATATACCGTATATGTGATATGTTGTATTTGATATACGCGCCATATTGGGTACGCAGCGCTGTACAATTATAACAATACAGAATTATACAGTATGATTTTGTATATGTTTATTATAGTAGCGCCAATTTTAGGGAAGAGCGCTGTACATTATAACACATACATAGATAACTGTATGTATGATATGTTATTTTATAGCGCCACTAGGGGACCACGCTGTACATTATCTAACAATACAGATTATACAATAGTATGTATAGTTTTTATTTAATAGCGCCACTAGGGGCGCAGCGCGATACAATTAAACAATACAGGATTATTAAGTGATGTATGTATAGATTTATTATAAGCCCACTAGTGGGTACAGACAGCGCTGTACATTATAACAATACAGATTATACGGTATGTAATGTATATGTTTTTTATATAGCGCCCACTAGGGGACTGCAGCGCTCGTACATTAAATACACTACAGATATAAGGCAGTATGTATATGTTTTATTTATATAGGCCCACTGTGGGACGACAGCGCTGTACATTATACAATACAAGATTAATAAGACAGTATGTATGTAATATTTAGTTTAGAGCGCCATGGGGACAGCGCGCTGTATATTAGTAAAATACATATAAGTCCTAAAGGGGATAAAGTACTAAAATAATAAATGATTTATAAATTGAAGTGCTAGAGCTTTGCCACAGAGGAAGAAGGAAGAGTTCCCTGGCCACATAGAGCTTAACATCCGTTGGCAGGTAAACATGACACACAGACCAAAGTAGAATGGGTATAAGTGCTGGAGTGAGACGCCTAGAGTGCAAAGAATAAAACTACAAAGTAAATGAATCAGAATGGATTCAAAAACCATACCTTATGGTGGCCATAGACTTGGCAATACCCGAGATCAGCTGATAATCGCCCCGTTGGTGAACGCCATGTGATAGCCATCAGGCAGACCTAAGCCTCCATTTCACTGAATGAATGCTTTACAAATTAAATGGGTGAGTTTTTAAAAAATTCTTTGGTTTATTTCAAATGAAGCGAGATACGAGCAGTTCATTGCAATGACCAGAATTCATGCAGAGTCTAATTCAGCTTTAGTTTTCCTTTAAGATTTAAAATGTTATCGCTCAGCAGTATTGGCTTTGTATATATTAGTACATGGAAGTAAGATAAATGGTTCTTTCCCTTATGTAACCCAGTTCCCCTCCTTTCAACCCAACTCTAGTTCTTCTCTGTTTTTCTTTCTATTTGATTTATTGCAGTTGCACAATTAAGACCAGAGAGAGGGCTGGGAAGTTTTTTCTTTCGTTTCAGGGCGATGAAGGGGTTAAATACAAAGGGCCATGTGAAAGATTTAATTCCAAGGCAACCGAATGGGTTAAATACAGAGCTCCATGCTAAAAGGGTTTCATCCCAGGGCAATGAAGGGGTTAAAGGCAGAGCTCAATATAAAAGGTTTCATTCCAGGGCATGAAGGGGTTAAATACAGAGCTTTACGTGTAAGGTTTCGTTCCAGGGCAATGAAGGGGGTTAAACACAGCTCCATGTGTAAGGTCTGTTCCAGGGCAACATGAGAGGGTTTAAATACAGGAGTTCAACGTGAAAGGTTCATTCAGGGCAATGAAGGGGTTAAACAAGAGCTCACCGTAAGGTGTTAATTCCCAGGCCCTATTGAAGGGGTTAAACCAGAGCTTCACGTGTAGGTTTTGTTTCTAGACAATGAAGGGGTGTTAACACAGTTGCTCCGGTGAAAGGATTTCGTTCCAGGAGCAATGAATGGTTAAAATAAGAGCTTCACGTTGTGAGCGTTTATTCCAGGACAATGAAAGGGTACAATCCGAAGGTTCCACAAGAAGGCTTCATACAATGTCACAGAATGTTTCGTCCAGGCAAGGAGGGGTTTAAATAAACGAGCTTCACTGGAAGGTTTCATTCGCATGTCATGAAGGGGTTAAATCAAGAGCTCCGTAGGTTCTTCAGGAAAGTTAAAGGGTTAATACCAGAGCTCCACGATGTAAGAGTTCTTTCGGGCAATGCGATTTTAAATGACAAGTGTTGTAATATCCAGGCAAATGACAAGTTCCATCCGGGTAATTTGTAGGTTTCATCCGGGCAATGAAGGGGTTTAAATACAGAGCGTCCAGGTGTAAGGATTTCATTCCAGGACAATGAGGGGGTTAAAAATCAGAGCTGCCCATGTAAGGTTTCATCCAGTGGGCAAATGAAGGGTTAAATAGCAGAGGCTCTCATGTTAGGTGTCATTCCAGGGCAAATGAGGGGTAAAAACAGCTTCGTGTAAGGTTTCATTCCGGCATGCGGAGGGTTAGAAACACAGAGCTTTCACCGTGTAAGGTTTTCTTCCAGGCACTGAAAAGGGGTTAAATACGACCTTCACCGTGTAGGGCTTTCATTCCAGGCAATTGAAGGGGTTGAACTACAGTAGCTTCACGAATTTGTTAGGACTTGGTAACAATTCCAGGGAGTCGTCAAGAATGAAGGGTTAAATAGGCAGATTTCACGTGTTTATTTAAGTTCATTCGGGACAATAAAGGTGTTAATACAGAGCTTCCACGTGGAAGGTTATTCCGGGTCAATTGAAGGGGTTAAACTCAGAGCTCCTCACATTGAAGGTTTAGTTACGCAGGCAAGGAAGGAGTTTGTTACATACAGAGCGCACCATGTTAAGGTTTATTTCCAGGGCGATGACGGGGTTAAACACGACTCCCACATGTAAGGTTTCAATTCCATGGGCAATGAAGGATTAATTACATAGCTCCACGTGTAAGGTTGTTCATTCCCAGGGCAATAAGTCGTTAAATACAGAAGCTCCACTTGTAAGGTTTCATTCCAGGGCTCTTGTTTACATTTAATAACCAGTGGGAAAAAAATTGGTCTGCAAATTAATTTAATGAAGGAAGTTAAAGAGAAAGACGACAGACAGAATCTGTAAGGCTGGGTACACACAGGCAGATTTTTCGGCCCAATCGACCAATACTTCAGTGGGCAAAATAAATCTGTATGGGGATTGGTCGGTCATGCGCCCATACACCATTACGATCGTATCGCCTCCCTTTACTAAAGTATGGGGCTCGGTTGGTCGTGTGGCCATACACAGTACGATCGTATCGCCTCCCTTTACTAAAGTATGGGGATCGGTCGGTCGTGTGGCCATACACCATTACGATCGTATCGGCTCCCTTTACTAAAGTATGGGGATCAGTCGGTTGTGCAGCCATACACCATTACGATCGTATCGGCTCTCTTTACTAAAGTATGGGGATCATGTCAACCTGTAACATGGAGCTCTGTATGTAAAAACCCTTTTCATTGTCCCTGGAAATAAACCTTAACAATGGTGGCGCTCTGATGTAAAAACCCCCTTCCTTGCCTCGTTAACTAAACTTCCACGTGGAGCTCTGTAGTTTAACCCCTTCAATTGATCTTGGAATGAACCTTTCATGGAAGCTCTGTATTTAACCCTTTCGTATTGTCCCTGAAATGAACCTTACATAAAGCACAAGGCCTATTTAACCCTTCATTGCTCTGGAACGAAACCTTTCACCTGGAGCACTGTGTTTAACCCCTTCATTGTCCTAGAACAAAACCTTACACGTGAAGCTCTGTGTTTAACCCCTTCAATGCCCTGGAACAAACCTTACGGTGAAGGTCTGTCTTTTAACCCCTTTTCAGTGTGCCTGGAACAAAACCTTACACGTGAGCTGCTGTGTTTCAAATAACCCCCCGCATTGCCCGGAATGAACCTTACACGAAGCCTGTTTTACCCCTCATTTGCCCTGTAATGAAACCCTTACATGTGGGGAGCCTCTGTATTTAACCCTTCATTGCCCACTGGATGAACCTTACATGGTGCAGCTCTGTTTTTTACCCCCTCCATTGCCCTGGAATGAAACCTTACACATGACGCTCTGTATTTAAAACCCCTTCAATTGGCCCTGGATGAAACTTACATGTGGAGCCCTGGATGGAACTCCTTCATTGTGCCTGGACTATTTTACAACACTTGACTCTGTGTTTAAAAAACTCCCGTTCATTGCCCCGAATGAACTCTTACACGTGGAGCTCTTATTTAACCTTTCAACTTGTCCTGGAAGAACCTACATGAGCTCTGGATTTAACCCGCTTCATGCCTCGAAAGAAACCTTCCACGTGGAGCTCTTTATTTAACGCCCTTCATTGACCTGGACTGAAACATTCTGTGAGCTCTGTATGTAACCCCTTCTTGCTGGAACGAACCTTACAGTTGAAGCTTTGTTTTACCCTTTCATTTCCTGGAAATAAACGCTCACAACGTGAAGCTCTGTATTTTAAACCACCTCATTGCTCCTGGACGAATCCTTTCACCGGAGCACTGTGTTTAACACCCCTTCATTGTCCTAGAAAAACAAAACCTCTACACGTGAAGCTCCTGGTTTAACCCCTTCAAAGGGGCCCTGGAATTAACACCTTACCGGTGAAGCTCTTGTTTAAACCCCTTCATTGCCCTGGAATGAACCTTTCACGTGAACTCCTGTATTTAACCCCTCATTGTTGCCCTGGAACAAAACCTTACACATGGAGCTCGTGTTTAAACCCCTTCATTGCCCTGGAACGACTAAACCGTGCCACGTAAAGCTCTGTATTTACCCCCTTCATTTGCCCTGGAATGAAAAACCTTTTAGTTGAAGCTCTGCCTTTAACCCCTTCCTTGCCCTGGATGAAACCCTTTTAGCATGAGCTCGTTTTGAACCACCCATTCGGTTGCCTTGGAATTATCTTTTCACATGGCCCTTTGTATTTAACCCCTTCATCGCCATGAAAGAAGAAAAACTTCCCGCCCTCACTCTGGTCTTATTGTGCAACTGCAGTAAATCAAATAGAAAGAACACAGAGAATAACTAGAGTTGTGGTTTAAAGGAGGGGAACTGGGTTTACATAGGGAAGAACCATTTTCTTACTTTTCCATGACTAATTATACAGCCAATACTGCTGAGCGATAACATTTTATCTTAAAGGAAACTAAGCTGAATTAACTCTGCGGAATTCTGTCCTTGTCTAATGAATTGCTCCGTAATCCCGCTTTCATTCCTGAAATAACCAAATGAAATTATTTAAAACTCACCCATTTAATTGTAACAGCATTCATTCCGTGAAATGGTACTTAAGGTCTGCCTGATGGCTATCACATGGCGTTCCCACAACGGGGCGATTATCAGCTTGATCTCGTATTGCCGTCTATGGCCCACCATAATGTATTTTTTTTGAATCCATTCTGATTCATTTGCATTGGTATGTTTTATTTTCTTTGCACTCTAGGCGTCTCACTCCAGCACTTATACCCATTTCTACTATTGTCTGTGTGTCATGTTACCTGACCAACGAGATTGTTAAGCTCTATGTGCAGGGACCTCTTTTCCTTTCCTTCCTACTGTGGCAAGCTCTAGCACTTCATTTATAAAATCATTTATTTTTAGTATTTATCCCCCTTTTAGGACTTTATGTATTGTAACTAAGATACAGCGCGCGTCCCCATGTGCGCTAGATAAATACATTACATACATACTGTATACTGTATTGTTTATAATGTACAGCGCTGCGTCCCCCTAGTGGGCGCTATATAAATAAACATATACATACATCCTTATATCTGTAGTGTTTAATGTACGAGCGCTGCAGTCCCCTATTGTGGCGTATATAAATAAACATATACATACATCCTGTTAATCTGTATTGTTATAATGTCAGCGCTGCGTCCCCTAGTGGCGCTTTAATAAACTATACATACAACCGTACACTCTAAAATAATCCCTTATTGTTCTATTGTATCCAGCGCGCGTCCCCCTAGTGGCGCTATATAAATAAACCTATACACACATACTGTATAATCTGTAGTTGTTATAATGTACAGCGCGCGTCCCCTAGTGGCGCTATATAATAACATTCCATACATACGTTACTCTGTAGTGTTATAATGTACAGCGCTCTTCCCCTATTGGCGCTATATAATAAACATAACAAAATACATACTGTATAATCTGTATTGTTATTTGATAAGCGCTGCGTCCCCTAGTGGCGCTATATCAAACTGCAACATATCACACTATACTGGTATAATCTGTAATTGTTATAGGTCCATTGCTGTGTCCCCTATGGCGCATTATAAATAAAACATATACATACTACTGTATTCTGGATTGTTATAATGTACATTGCTGTGTCCCCAAGTGGCGCTATCTAATAACATAATCATACATACTGTATATTTATGTATAATGTACAGAGCTGTGTCCCCTAGTGGCGCTATAATAAATAAACATTACATACTACTGTATAATCTGTATTGTTATAATTTCCAGGCGCTGCGTCCCCCAAGTGGCGCTATATAAATACATAGTACATACATAACTGTATAATCTGTAATTGTTATAATTTACGCGCGCTGCGTCCCCAAGTGGCGCTATTACTAACATATACATACATACTGTATCATCTCTATTGTTTAAATTCCAGCGCTGTGAACCCAGTGGCGCTATATCAATAAACATATCCATCATACTGTATAATATGTATTGTTATAAATGTATCGCGCTGGGCGTCCCCCAAGTGGCGCTATATAAATAAACATATACATACATACTGTATACTCTGTCCTTTGTTATAATGTGACAGCGCGGTGCGGTTCCCCCTAGTGGCGGCTATATAAATAAACTATACATACATACTGTATATTGTCTTGTTTCTAATGTACAGCGCTGCGTCCCCTAGTTGGCGCTATATAAATAAACAGTATACATACATACTGTATATCTGTATTAGGTTATAATGTACAGCGCTGTGTACCCAAGTGGCGCTTTATAATAACATATCATACATACTTTGTAATCTGTATTGTTATAAATGTCAGTGCTGTTTATCCACGTGTGCGCTATTAAATCAACTATACATCCATACTGTCTACAATCTGTATTGTTTATATGTACGCGCTGTGTACCCAGTGGCGCCTATATAAATAAACTATCATTAGCAATACTGTATAATCTGTATTGTTTAGAATTTACAGCGCTGCTCTCTCCCAGAGTGGCGTCTATAACTAAATATTACATACTACTGTCATAAATCTGTAATGGTAGTAATGTACGGCGCTGTCGTCCGCATAGTGGCGCTATAAATAAAACATATCACATAATACTGTATCATATCGTATTTTATTATAAGTAACAGCGATGCTGTCCCAAGTGGCGCTATATAAAATAACATACATACATACTGTATATCTGTCATTGTATAATGTTAACAGCGCTGTGTAGTACGCCCATAGTGGGACGCTATAATAAAACCATATACATACATACTGTATAATCTGTATTTGTTATAATGCTACAGCGCTGCGACCCCAGTGGCCTACTAATAATAAACTATACATCTATCTGTTAATCTGTATTGTTAGATATGTCAGGCTGCGTCCCCTAGTTGGCGCTATAAATAAACATATACATACATACGTTAATCTTGTATTGTTTAATGGTTACAAGGCTTGGTCCCAAAAGTGGCCGCTGATCAATAAATAAACATATACATCATACTGTATCAATTCTGTTTGTTAAATGTACAGGCCTGGTGTCCCAATGGCGCGTATATAACATAAAATATACATATAACGGATATGAATCTGTCTGTTATACTGTACAGCGCTGTGTACCCATAGTGGCGCCTCATAAAAATAAACATATACATACATACGTATAATCGTATGTTCATAATGTACAGGCTGTGTACCCAAGTGGCCAATATAAACTACATCATACATCATACCTGTATAATCTGTATTGTTAAAGGTACAGCGCGTGAGTCCCCTGTGGGCTATATAAATTAAACATATAAATTACATTATGTATAATCTGTATTTTATAATGTACAACGCGCTGCGTCCCAAGTGGCGCTATCATAAAAAACATGATAATACCATAACTGGATATAATCTGTATTGTATCTACAATGTACAGCGCTGTGTCACCCAAGTGCGCTATATAAACACTAACATACATACGCGTATAAATACTGTATTGTTATAATTGTCCAGCGCTGTGTCCCCAAAAGTGGCGCATATAAAAAACATATACTGACATACGTATAGATCTGTATTGTTATAATGTACAGCCCTGCGTCCCTAGTGGCGCTATATAAACATAAACATATACATACATATACTGTATAATCTGTGTTGTTAGACTATGTACAGCGCGGTGGTCCCCATAGTTGAGCTACTATAAAATAACATATACATAAGACTGTACTAATCTGTATTGTTATATGATTACAGCGCTTGCGTCCCCCGTGGTGTCTAATATAAAAAACTATCACATACCACTGTATAATCTGTATTGTTAAATGTACAGGCTGTGTCCCAAGTGGCGCTTATATATCAAATAAACATATACATACATACTGTATAATCTGTATTGTTTTAATGTTACAGATGCTGTGTACCCAACGATGGGCTATATAAATAAAACATGATACATCATTACTGTGTACTAATCTGTATTGTTATAATTGTACAGCGCGGTTGTCCCCAAAGTGCGCCTATGATAAATAAACATAAATACATACCTGTATAATCTGTTATTGTTTATAATGTACAGCGCTGTGTCCCCAAGTGGCGCTTATAACATAAACATATACAACATCTGTATATCTCGTATTGTGATAGATACACGCTGTGTCCCCAAGTGGCGGCTCTATAATAAACATACATACATACTGTATACTGTATTGTTAAAGTAGCAGTTCGCTTGTTCCCCAAGGCGCTATATATATAAACATATACATGTAGCATACTGTATAATCTGTATTGTTATAGTGTCAGCGCTGGTACCAAGTGGTGCGTATAAATAAACATTATCATACATACTGTTATATCTGTGATTTATAATGTACAGCGCTGTGCCCCAAAGTGGCGCTATAAATAACATATACTCAATCTGTACAATCTGTATTGTTATATTGTACAGCGCTGTGTACCCCAAAGTGACGCTATATAATAAACATATACAAAGGACTGTATAAATCTGTATTGTTTAATGTACAGCCTGGTCCCCAAGTGGACGTCTCATATAATCAAACATATACATACATACTGTATAAAAACTCTGTTATTGTTCTATAATGGTACATCGCTTGCGTCCCCAGTGGCGTCTATATAATAACAATCATACATACATACTGATAATTGTATTGTTATATTACAGATCGCGTGCGTCCCCAGTGCGACTATATAAATAAACATACCATACTGTTCAATCTGTTTGTTATAATGTACAGCGCTGCGTCCCTCAGTGGCGCTTATATAAATAAACATTACATACATATGTATAATCTGTATTGTTACATGTACAGCGCTGTGTCCCCAAGTGGCGCCTTATCAAATAAACATATACATCATACTTGATAACCTGTATTGTTTTATAATGTACAGCGCTGTGCCCCCAATGGCGCGGTATAATAAATAAACATAGACACTAACATACTGTATAATTCGTTGTCTAATGTTACACGCGTGCTCCCTAGTGGGCTTATAATAAATAAAACATTATAACATACATCTTGTATAAATCTGTATTGTTATAATAGCTACAACGCTGCTGCATCCCAGTGGCGCTATATAAATAAACATATACATAAATACGTCTGTAATCTGTATTGTTCTAAAGAATGTACAGCGCTGCGTCCCTAAGTGGCGCTATATAAAAACATTACATACATACTGTATATCTGTATTGTTATAATGACAGCGCGGTGTCCCCAAGTGGCCGCTATATAAAATAACATATCATACAACTGTTATGCTTATTGTTATAATTTACAGCGTGTGTCATCCCCAAGTGGCGCTAAAATAATAACATTAAATACATCTGTATATCTGTATTGTTATACATGTTACGCGCTGTGTCCAAGTGGCGCTATATAAATAACATATACTCATACGTATAATCTGTATGTTATAATGTACCGCGCTGTGTACCCAGTGGCGCTATATAGATTAAATATTCATAAGACACCATAAATAATTAATCCTACCATTGTACCATGGTCTCTCCGAATTTCTAATTTTGCCATTTTAATATAACCACACCATTAGGTTCCCCTAGAAGCTGCTGGGTTTGGCCAAGAGGAGTAGGAAATTAAAGGAGCGGATGTTTGATTGGACTGGTGGTTACAATGATGCTCTTTAATGGACAACACGATTAAGGTTGGCATAAATTTACCCCATTTCGATTCAAAAAATTTCTGTCTGTTTAGTCGTTAGAAAGGTCGTTTTACTTTAGTAATAGAGAGCCGAAGTACACATAAACGTGTTATGCCCGCTCGA
>JAACNH010001795.1:47500-57000 GCA_019447015.1 Hymenochirus boettgeri
GTGAATTTCTCCAGGATGGCTAGACTATCTTGTAGGCCACTCTCTGTTGGTGATAGCAGTATCATCTATCTATCTATATTTCTTTCTATCAATCTATTATCTATCTATTTATCCATCTGTCCTTCTATCTATCAATCTATTATCTATCTATCTATCTATTTATCTATTTATCTATTTATCTATTTATCTATCTATCATCTATCGATCAATCTATTTATCTATCTATCTATTATCTATCTATCTATCTATCATCTATCTATCATCTATCTGTCTATCTATCTATCTATATATCTATCATCTATCTATCTATTTATCTATCTATTATCTATCTATCTATCTATTATCTATTTTCATCTATCTATCTATCTATCTATGATCTATCGATTGATCGCTATCTATCTTTTTATCTATCTATCTTCATCTATCTACTATCTATCATCTATCGATCTATCTATCTATCTATCTATCTATCTATCTATCTATCTATCTATCTATTTTATCTATATATCCATTATCTATCTATCATCTATCTATCTATATTTCTGTCTATCAATCTATTATCTATCTATCTATTATTCTACCTATCATCATCTATCTATCTATCTATCTATCTATCTATCTATTTATCTATCATCTATCTATCTATCTATCTCTCTCTATTTATCTATCTATCTATCTATCTATCTATCTATCTATCTACCTCTCTCTCTATCTATCTATCTATCTATCTATCTAGCAATCTATCTATCTATCTATCATCTATCTTATCTATTGTCTATCTATCTATATATCTATCTATCTATCTATCTATTATCTATCTATCTATCTATCATCTATCGATCTATCTATCTATCTATCTTCTATTTTCTATATATCCATTATCTATCTATCTCATTCATCTATCTATCTATATTTCTATCTATCAATCTATTATCTATCTATCTATCTAATCAATCTATCTATCTATCATCTATCGATCTATCTATCTATCTATCTATTTATCTATCATCTATCTATCTATCTATCTCTCTCTATTTATCTATCTATCTATCTATCTATCTCTCTATCTATCTATCTATCTATCTATCTATCTAGCAATCTATCTATCCCCTAGCTCAATCTAAACAGAACTCCAGATTGTCAGCTAAAGTCAAGATGAGAGACATACTCAATGAGACCTAGTTCTTACCATTCTCAAAGAACCAAGAAGATGGTAATGAGAGGGTAAACCCTCTGAGATGTGGGCAGGCGTTGGAAATATACAAAGAAACGACGCAGCCGTTCGTAAGGACAGATGCTCTGTTTATTTCTTTGAGGGAAGAATAAAGGAGAACCAGCTTCTAAGCTACGATAGCCTCATGGCCTCAAAGCAATTATTAAGGCAAGCATATCTTGTACAATCTGGACAGTACAAGTCAAGAGAGATAACTGCAAATCCACCAGGGCAGTTCCACCCATGGGCCTTTTCGGCAAGGGGTGCTCTGGAGAATAGCAAAGCGGCCCACCTGGTCGTCCTCAGACACTTTTCTGAGACACTATAGATTAGATGTGTGTGTCTCAAAAGTCAGTGGCAATTCGGATGTAGTAAGATTATCGAAGCGGCAATAAATAAAACTAATATATTGTCCAAAATTAGAATCACAACCACTCTTATGATTATTTACTGGCTTGTTTAATCCATAGTATTCACCGCAGTGCAGACAGGGAAAATAGCAAATTTACTTCATATCACCGTTAATTTTCTTTCTGGCCAGGCACGGCAGGGGAAACACCATCCCACTCTAAATGTGTAAGCAGTAAAAATTGACGTAAGGAGGAGGGGGAGGAGGAGCCTTTTTAAGCTTTCCTGCCACGCAAGTGAGAGTAGGGACGAAATTAACCCTATGTATTCCCCTGCCGTGCCTGGACCAGGGAAAAGAAAATTATGGGACGTATGAAGTAAATTTTACTATTATTAGCCTCGGGATAAGGGAGACACATTGCAGGGAACTGAGTGGGATGTGATACATGAGAGTGCAAGCTATGCAGCCAAAAGAACACTGGCCCTAGTCCGTGGACATCACGTAGCAGTCCCCTTCATAGCGGGGACATAGGGCCATGGCCGGTCAATGGTGTTTAAGGTTGAGGAGGGGATGCGTGGGACTTGTAGTTCCTTAGCAGGAGAATATTCCAGTGCCTCCCTACCCTCCGTTATGACCGTTCACCGGTTTACCGTTCCTCCTTGCCGGTGCTCGCAGCTAAGTCCACGAATCACACTAACCTGCCTGGGTATACGCAACACGAACGACCGTCTATTCACTCAGCAACAGTAGCCAATGAAAAAACGCTACTCGCGCAGAATCTGCGAGAACACTGTCTATTGGGCAGCAATGATGCTGTCGGGGCCAACGCAGACCTGATGGACAAAAATTAAGTGACAAGCAAAACAAGACATTACTCCAGTGGGAAAGAAAGTGCGGATGTGCCAAGTTACCAGGGGCAGGTACATTACCCCAGTGGAGCAGAAAGTGAGGATGTTTGCCTTAGTTGCAGGGGCAGGTACATTTACCCAGTGGGACAGAAAATGAGGATGTTGTAGCCAAGGTACCAGGGGGGCAGGTACATTTGCCCCAGTGGGACAGAAAGTGAGGATTTTGCCCAAGTTACTGGGGAAGGACATTTACCCCCAAGTGGGACAGAAAGTGAGGATGTTGACCAAGTTACCAGGGGCAGGTACAATTTACCCCAGTGGGACAAAAAGTGACGCTGTGCCAAGTTATAACCAGGGGGAGGTACATTTGCCCCAGTGGGACAGAAAGTGAGGGCTGTCGACAAGTTACCAGGGGCAAGGTGACATTTACCCCAGTGGGTCAGAAAGTGAGGCTGTTGCCAGTTACCAGGGGCAGGTAACATTACCCCAGTGGGACAGAAAAGTCGAGGATGTTGCCACAGTTACCAGGGGCAGGTACATTTACCCCGTGGACAGAAGTGGAGGATGGCAAAGTTACCAGGGGCAGGTACATTTACCCCAGGGGCGAAGAAATGTGAGGATGTTGACAAGTTACCAGGTGCAGGTACATTTACCCCAGTGGACAGAAAGTGAGGATGTTAGCCCACGTACCAGGGGCAGGTACCATTTACCCCAGTGGGGGACAGAAAGTGAGGATGTGCCAAGTGACCAGGGGCAGGTTACAGTTACCCCGTGGGACAGGAAGTGAGGATGTAGACCAAGTTACCAGGGGCAGGTACATTACCCCGTGGGACAGAAAGTGAGGATGTGCCAAGTTACCAGGGGCAGTACAATTTACTCCGTGGGACAGAAAGTGAGGATGTGCAAGTTTACCAGGGGCAGGTAAAGTTACCACAGTGGGACAGAACGTGAGGTGTTGAAAAGTACCAGGGGCAGGTACATTTACGCCAGTGGAAGAAAGTGAGGCTGTTGCCCAAGTTACCAGGGGCAGGTAACATTTTGCCCCAGTGGGACAGAAGTGAGGTGTTGCCAAGTGACCAGGGGGAAGGTACCATTTACCCAGTGGGACAGAAAAGTGAGGGCTATTGCCAAGTACATGGGGCAGGTAAATTTCCACCAGTGGGGACAGAAAGTGAGCTGTATGCCAAGTTACCAGGGGGCAGGTAAATTGCACCAGTGGGACAGAAAGTGAGGATGTTGACAGTTACAGGGGGCAGTTACATTTACCCCAGTGGCAGAAAGTGAGGATGTTGCCAAGTTACCAGGGGCAGGTACATTTACCCCAGTGGGACAAAAAATGAGGATGTTGCCAAGTTACCAGGGGCAGGTACATGTACCCCAGTGGGACCAGAAAGTGAGGATGTGCCCAAGGTACCAGGGAAGGTACATTTACCCAGTGGCAGAAAGTTGAGGATGTTGCCCAAGTTACAGGGCAGGTACATTTACCCCAGTGGGACAGAAAGTGAGGCTGTAGCCAAGTTACCAGGGGGAGGTACATTGCCCCAGTGGGACAGAAAGTGAGGGATGTTGCCAAGTTTACCAGGGGCAGGTACATGTCACCCCAGTGGGACAGCAGTTGGGGAGGATGTTGCAAGTTACCAGGGCAGGTACATTTACCCCAGTGGGTCAGAAAGTGAGGATGTGGCCAGTTCCAGGGGCAGGTACATTTACCCAAGTGGGGACAGAAAGTGATGCGTTGCCAAGTACCAGCGGGCAGGACATTTACCCCAGTGGACAGAAGTGAGGGATGTTGCCAACGTACCAGGGCGCAGGTACAATTACCCCAGTGGGACAGAAAGTGGGATGGTACAAGTTACCGGGGCAGGTACAGTGTGCCCCAGTGGGACAGAAGGTGAGGCTGTTGCTAAGTTACATGGGGCAGGTACATTTGCCCCAGGGGAAGAAGGTGAGGCTGTGCCAAGTACCAGGGGCAGGTAACATTTACCCCAGGGGACAGAAAGTGAGGCTGTGCAAGTTACATGGGGTGCAGGTACATTTACCACAGTGGGACAGAAATGAGGCTTGTTGACAAGTTACAGGGGGCAGGTACATTTACCCCAGTGGGACAGAAAGTCGAGGAGTGCCAAGTTACCAGGGCAGGTACATTACCAGTGGGACAGAAAGTGAGGATGTTGCCAAGTTACCAGGGGCAGGTACATTTACCCCAGTTGGGACCAGAAAGTGAGGATGTTGCCAATTTACATGGGGGCCGGTAATTACCCCAGGGGACAGAAGTGAGATGTTGCCAAGTTACATGGGGCAGGTCATTCTACACCAGTGGGACAGAAAATGTGAGGAGTTGACCAAGATACCAGGACAGGTACAGTTACCCCAGTGGGACAGAAAGTGAGGCTGTTGCCAGTTACCGGGCAGGTACATTTACCCAGTGGGACAGAAAGTGGGATGTTGCCAAGTTACATGGGGCACGGTCATTTACCCCAGTGGGACAGAAAGTGAGGATGTTGCCCAGATACCTGGGAAACGGTACATTACACCAGTGGGACAGAAAGTGAGGATGTTGAAAGTGACCAGGGGCAGGTACATTGCCCAAGTGGGACAGAAAAGAGGATGTTGCCAAGTGACAGGGGAATGTACATTTGCCCCAGTGGGGACAGAAAGTGAGGATGTTGCCAAGATACATGGGGCAGGTACATTTGCCCATACTGAAACACCGTTCTACATTGGTCCCTCCATAGACTTCTACAATGAACTCACTGACCAGCTTATTCTATGAAAAATAACTTTTTAATTAAACTCTTCCAGAATAAATAAATAAATTGAATACAATATAGCGTCAAGTGCAATATGTGGGTGGCCCTAAAAAAGTAATTCAAGGCTGCCAAGAGGCCTCAGATTTTCTTGGGTTTTTTTAAGCCATTTTGTCTGGTTCCTTCTTTTGCTGTTGGTTGCTTGGGTTTATAATTTATAATACAATATTATATATAATACAACAGTCCAGAGGGCAGCACCCAACAACCCACCAGTGACAATTATACAATAAACGCATGAATTTATAATCAAAGATTTGTGCTTCCCACTGGGATGGGCTCGGGAGGGAAATAAATAATCCCCAAAAACAACAATAGGGACAAAAGACGGTCCCTATACAGGCCGAGACGATTAATATTCATATGGGGCCCTAGGGCAGAGTTGCCATCATTAGGGCCCCCTTTTATGCCGACATTTATATTGTATAGACTGTTTTTTGTTACTGCTTCTGAAAGATGGCACCCAGAAGTTTCAGGGGACCTAGGCAGGTGCTACTGTGGCCGTGTGGATTAATCCTACTCTTTACAGCCCTAAATTAGCACTCCCACATTTTAACCCACCCAAGTGACCCCACACACTATCTTAATACAACATGTCCCCAGACCGGGCTCAGCGGCGAAGGTAAGTAATAAAAAAAAATCTTGACAGGATGGAACATACAAGTTGCAAACAGTGACTGGTATAATCACGTGTGCTCACAGTAACATGGTATAATCAAGTTTGCTCACAGTGACTGGATAATCAAGTTGCCCACAGTAACTGGAATAATTCAAGTTTGCTCACAGTAACGGGTAGAATTCAAGTTTGCCCCACAGTAACTGTATAATTAAGTTGCTCACAGTAACTGGATAATCAAGTTTGCCCACAGTGAAGGTATAATTCAAGTTTGCCCACAGTAGGCTTATAATTAAGTTGGCCACAGGTAAACTTGTATAATCAAGTGCCCACACAGTAAACTGGTATAATCAAGTTGCTCACAGTAACTGGTATAATCAAGTTTGGCCCAAAGTGACTGTATAAATCAAGTTTGCCCACAGTAACTGGTATAATTAAGTTGCTCACAGTAACTGGGATATCAAGGTTGCCCCAACAGTGGCCGGTTTTATATCAAGTTTGCACAGTAACTGGTATAATTAAGTTTGCCCACAGTAACTGGTATAATCAAGTTTGCCCACAGTGACCGGTATAATCAAGTTTGCCCACAGTAACTGGTATAATTAAGTTTGTCCACAGTAACTGGTATAATCAAGTTTGCCCACAGTGACCGGTATAATCAAGTTTGCCCACAGTAACCGGTATAATTAAGTTTGCCCACAGTGACTGGTATAATCAAATTTGCCCACAGTGACAGGTATAATTAAGTTTGCCCACAGTAACTGGTATCAAATTTGCCCACAGTGACAGGTATAATCAAATTTGCCCACAGTGACTAGTATAATCAAAATTGCCCACAGTGACAGGTATAAGTAAGTTTGCCCACAGTGACTGGTATAATCAAATTTGTCCACAGTGACTGGTATAATCAAAATTGTCCACAGTGACTGGTATAATTACAGGGCACCTGCTCCACCTGTACAAGGTAACCATGTCTGTCTACAGGTATCACCTGTCTACCTATAGTTGGTCATCTGATCCAGGTACTGTGGGTCTGATATGTGAGGACCCCATGAGCCCTTACCAGCTCCCCCTGGTGTGGAATCCTTGGGACCTGTTGGTCTCTGGTTCCCATCAATCCTGGTGACTACGCTGTGCCCTTATCTTAAAGGGTATGTCCACCCTTAAAAAAAATTTTCACCAAAGATTCCCCCTGTCCCCCCAGCCCCAACCGCTATGTTAGTATTATTAGAAAATGCCCCAAACTTTACTTACCTTCCCTCTTGCCTCCGCCGTGCTGCCAGGCCCTCTGCTTGCGAGTAAATGCAAGCAGAGGGGCGGGACAGGCAGTCGCGTCTGTGATTGGCTGAGCGGCAGCCAATCGCGGATGCGGCTGCCGGGAGTTCAGTGCGGCGGAGGCAAGAGGGAAGGTAAGTAATGTTTCGGGCATTTTAATAATACTAACATAGTGGTTGGGGCTGGGGGAACAGGGGGAATCTTTGGTGAAAAGGGTTTTACACTAGGGGGAGGGAATCCTAATCGGGAGGGGGAGAAGGGCTGCAGTACGCATGCCAAACTTCTCCCGGAGGCCAGGTAGGAGGCAGAATCCTATATGGACTCTGCTATCCTCCTGGTGGGCAGTTTTTGGGACTTTGGGGGGGGTTTACAGGAGAACCCTATGGAGCTGGGATGTAAGGTAAGGATTAAACTACACTACACAATGGGGGGGATTATAGTTTTGGGGGTGGACATGCCCTTTAATCCTGGTGGCTGTGTGTAGGGTCTTGCTGACAGACCAGTGCTCAGTGTTTAGTGCTGGGGGATAAGCCTCAGTGCCACTGACTGTACCAGGTTTTCATTGCCAGCCTGGGGAGTTGGGGCTTATTCCACCTAGGATGCCAATGCAGTGGGATGTGAAGTACATAGGATGTGCCTTGTCACTTGCACTTACCGGGTACATGGAATGGACACCCCTTACCCACCCTATGTAGGTAGATTTTATTTAAAACACACACACCTCATTCCACCCCATTATAATCCATTCCACCCCATTATAATCCAGTCCACCCCATTATAATCCATTCCACACCATTATAATCCAGTCCACCCCATTATAATCCATTCCACACCATTATAATCCATTCCGCCCCATTATAATCCATTCCACCCCATTATAATCCATTCCACCCCATTATAATCCATTCCACCCCATTATAATCCATTCCTCTGCATGGTACAGTCCTGTTAGGTCTGATCTGTATCAGGTTTATTTTAGATAATAAAAATAATAATAAGCGTTTTTGCTTCTTTATAAATATGGCCCAAAATAACAGATACCTATGAGAGAAGTGTGATATCTTCCAGCTATAGAAAGTGTTTAGGAATAACCAGCAGAGATATTTCCCCATTGACTTAATAAGTAGAACCTTCAAACGCTAATAAACTGAGCTTCGTAATTAAACCTTCTTAATGAAATGCACCTGGATCTGAGGCTAATCTAATGCTATACACCTGCCGAGCGGAGAGGACGAGAGAGAGGAGGGAACGCGTTTTGTGTTCAAGATTTTTTCAGCAATCGCATGCGTTGTCTCTTGCTAAATAGATAAAAGCATGCACAACGCGCACAAAACGCGTGCGCAAATGCACAGTGTGTTTCAGCCTAAGGAGGGGAGGAGCGGGGGAGAGGAACGCGTGAAAGAGAGAGAGGGGGGGAGGGAGAGGGGAGGGGAGAGACGAGGGGGGGAGGGAGAGGAGAGAGGAGGAGGAGAGATGAGAGAGGAGAGGAGGAGAGCGGAGAGAGAGAGAGAGAGAGGGGGGGGGGGCGTAAGGGGGGCCGTCCCCGTGAAACAGGGAGACGAAATATGATTATGTTTCTCCTTTTAAAAAAACACAAAGTTGAATTATCTTGTGCTGAGACCCGAATATTTCAAATAACTGCTAGAAGTTGTTAAAGAAAAACCCCAGCTTGGAAATAACAGACTGGAAATCACCAATGAGGTTTTTTCCCTTAAACACAAAACGGGGTGACTTGTCAGTTATATGCCCCACAACCCAAGTGTGCTTATAACAGGTATATTTAAGGAATGTAACCAGATATTAATGACGTCATGTTAGGCGGGTACAACGAACGGATGTATTTGTCACAGATGGGGTAGTACACGGAAGTTCCGACATGTCCAACGTATCGTTCATTCCGATACAGATGAACGAACGACGCAGGGTCGTCGCAAAGGGGCCGCCCCACACCAGCAGATATTAAGCAAACTGACCGAAAGTCCATGAATCGGTCAGTCGGCTGAAATATTGCTGGTGTGTATCCAGCATTACTTATCTCAAGGTTAACGGCATCCTCCCTGCTCAATGAGCTTTTTAGAAGCTTTGCCACCACAGTGCACAGGGCGGTGTTGCTGTTAGGGAAAACGCAGTTCAAATTCCATTGGTTTGTGACAGTCTTGCTTAACAGCAGGGGGGTGGCCAGCTTCTTGACAGAATGGGGTCAATAATAATTTCTTCAATATTATGGTTAGAATGAAGTAATCAAGGTCACAGTAGATCAGTTGGACTTGGGGGCAGGTAATACAACTGAACCAGTATCGTTGTTAAGGGTGAATATTCCCTTAAGTGACAACTAAATGTTTCGTGAAATTAGCGAAAATTATTTCCTCATCTTTAGCAGCTCTTAAGGCAT
>JAACNH010001796.1:0-57000 GCA_019447015.1 Hymenochirus boettgeri
AATTGGGTAATCCATATATTGTGAATGTGTCTTGCGCTACCTTTCACTATAATGTATGGCCAGGAGCTTTCCTGACATGGTTTCACACCACACAAGTATGTTTCAACCCCCATTCCTTGGGTCACAGCCTGTAACAAATGCAAATCGTGCCAGGCCCCCTTCCTTTTTTTTTTTTTTTTTCCCCTTTCTAACACGGTCATGGCGCTCTGTATTTTTTTCAGATTTTACAAAAGAACACGACCCCAGAACCAACTGGCAGCTGACTTCAGCATAGCTTTTGTTCTAAACTTAACTTCCCCCCTCAGCAGCGCCGCCCGTGCTAGTTAGATCTTATTTGTTTTTATGTTTGGTCCAGTGTTTTTGGAAGTCTCTAAGCCAAATCTGCGACTTTCAGGTCCTGCGTACCAATATTAGTGTTTAAGGCTTGGGCCTACACCACGATGAGTACCCTTTTATCTCGGCTTTTCCACGACATAGACCCCGATAGTTACAGATGTATCACGGTTTCTCTCCGATCTTGGATCCTCTCCCCAAGAAATTTATCGCATCACGAAATGCCCCAGCTCCCCCGCATTTTCGACCGCTTAGGTACGAATCTCGGCACGGACCCACAACGACCCCCCCCCACAGGACGATCGGACAGGGTGGAAAACCTCGTCGATCGTGCGGTCCTCTATTGGACCGGCCCCCCCTCCCTCTCCCCTTTTCCCCCCCCCCCCTTTTCTCCCCCCCCCCCCCACCCCCCACCGAACTTTTTCATGTCGTAGCCGAGTGAATATCGACGCGGCTGCTTTTGCCGCGCACCGACAGTCCTTCCTCCTGGCCGACCGTTACGAAAGTACCTTTAGACCCCCCTTTATGGCTCGGGTCAAGGAGGATTAAAATCGACCCCCTAGGCCGCGTGCCTTCTTTCTGGTTGGATACCTAGCTTTAGGAGGAAAGGATCTTTTTGTCATCCAAATCCAAATTGCTTTGGCGTTTCATTGATTGGAATTGTGACGCCTAAGCCCATTTGGACTTCACTGGTTTTCCCATCAATAACAATTAGGCATGGATAATGTGTTTTTTTGTCGTACTTGCTTACGGAGGTTGTTTTTGACCTAGCTCATGGCACCAGGCACTCGTATCCGCTTATTCATTTACACAAATGCTTTCCCCCCTACTCAATATACTTTAAATTTTAATTTTTACTCTATTCATAAAACCGTATCCTATTGAACCCTTCCCTCATGACTACACGTCCACACGATATTGTACTTTTCTTAACCACCCCTGTTATACATCCTTTAAGGATCTAGCGTTCGTTTCTGGGTTTTGGAATATTGACCTCCTTTAAAACTCCTCACCCACCAAAATCTGCCCCCAAATCTCCTAGCCTTAATACAGTCCCAAACTTACTTTATGTATTCAGTGTTTGCAACGGGCCGTAAATTGATAGAAGTATTTGAATTGGTGTTTTTGGACTGCTGCTATTATTGTTTTCCAAAATTCAGGTTTAGTTGTTTTCCTGTTTTTTCCTATCCCCCTTTGCAACCAGTATTTTTCATTTTTTCATCCACTCCCAAGAACTAACAGCTAAATTAGCCTCTTTCGTTTTTTGTGTTTTTAACACAATTCAATAACTTTCCACTGTTCTTTTTTTACCATTAACATCTTTTAAAATTCCTACAACTCTAACCTCGCCCTCCCCCCCTTCAACATTAAAAGATTCCCTAAGCCAACCGCGCTGAGGAACCAAACCATTTTTTGTATTTTCAGAAATCTGGACTGTGTGTACCTAGCTTAAGTGTCTGACCCAGGTTGAAGAACAAAAGAGAATAGATTTCCTAAAAGTAAACAAAGGTTGGGGGCCAGCTGGTATTTACCCTGGGATTCTAAAGGAGCTTGGTGTGACCACTGTATTTAATTTTTTTGGATTAATATCTGCACTTGGTCTATATAAAAAGGGACACTATTCCCAACCAGGTAATCATGGGCCTGTCAGTTTGACATCTCTGTTGGGAAGGCTTTTAAAGAAAATATTAAAGGGATTAGATATTGTAATACATTTTAGATTACAACATTTTAAGTAGATCCCAGCATGGTTTTATATATAATAGAACCTGCCAAATTAATATAATTACATTCTATGAAGAGGTGAGTAGTATCCTAAATCCTTTTGGTCAGTTGATGTGATTTATTTTGGATTTGGCAAAGGCCTTTTATATGGTACCTCATAGAAGTTAAGTAATTAAACAGTGGTCTTGAAATTTCTATTTCTACTTGGATTGAGAACTGGCAAAATAATAGATTACAAAGTTATAATAGAACATTTATTAGTTGGAGCAGTGTTGTTAGTGGTAATCTCTGTGTTTGCTAACCATACTACATTGTGCAATATGTCTTCACCTTACAAACTGATTTAAATAGAGTTATACATTGGGCTAACAAAAAAGGTATTTCAGTTTAAGCAATGTAAAATGGTTTTGCAATGTAATTTCAGAAAAGTTGTGGAATGTTCTAAAACTTTCTTTTTTGTTGGGTTGGGAAGGTTTTGTTTTTTTTTAAAGGAGGGGTTAAACTTTATGGACTATTTCCTTTTTTCAACCCAATAATTATTTATGTATGTATATATGTACATAAACTGTAAATCTCAGAATATAAACCGACCAGATTATAAATAGAAAGTCCCATACCCAGCCCCATAGAAATCCTATACACAGCCCCATAGAATGTCCCATTCACAGCCTTATAGAAAGTCCCATACACAGCCCCATAGAAAGTCCAATACACAGCCCCATAGAAATCCTATACACAGCCCCATAGAAAGTCTCATACACAGCCCCATAGAAAGTCTTTCTATGGGGCTTTGTATTGGACTTTCTATGGGGCTGTGTATGGGATTTTCTATGGAGCTGTGTATGGGACTTTTTATGGAGCTGTGTATTGGACTTTCTATGGAGCTGTGTATTGGACTTTCTATGGGGCTGTGTATGGGGCTTTCTATGGGGCTTTGTATTGGACTTTCTATGGGGCTTTCCATGGGGCTGTGTATTGGACTTTCTATGGGGCTGTGTATGGGACTTTCTATGGAACTGTGTATTGGACTTTCTATGGGGCTGTGTATGGGGCTTTCTATGGGTCTGTGTATTGGACTTTCTATGGGTCTGTGTATTGGACTTTCTATGGGACTGTGTATGAGGCTTTCTATGGGGCTGTGTATTGGAATTTCTATGGGGCTCTGTATGGGACTTTCTATGGGGCTGTGTATGGGACCTTCTATGGAGCTGTGTATGGGACTTTCTATGGAGCTGTGTATTGGACTTTCTATGGGGCTGTGTATGAGACTTTCTATGGGGCTGTGTATGGGACTTTCTATGGGGCTGTGTATGAAGTACCACAGGGTTGAAGACGATTTTCGGACCTCACCTGAGTAACTGTAAAAGTCCAAACAACAGGGATAGGGCTGAGGTGGGAGTGTCCTTTAATTTTCATACCTCCAAATCAAATCCACCCTTCAAGGACCAGCCACCATAATAGACTATTTAAAAGGTTTGATTTGGTTATAATGATTAGAGTGTTTCTCCGTTATAACTTCGGTATTACCGGTATTAATGATACGACCGCTGGATGTAACAAAGAGAAGCCTACAATCTAAAACTCATTCTTGTTCTGTTTAACATTAAGCTGGGTACACACATAACAATAAAGCCCCGATACCGTCGGATCCAACGGTATCGGGCTTTATCGTTTGTGTGTACGCTCGGTTCCCGAATGAGCGCGCGGCCGCTGAACAATCGGGTGGCCGAAAACGTTTCGCGTTCGGGAAAGTCCGAAAAATTTCCATCGGCCGCGCTAGACTCCTATAGAGGAGTCTAGCGCGGCGATGGAAACACACAGTCCCGAGGCGTTCTCCTATAGGGAGAACTGCTCGGGACTGTGTGTATGACAGATCTTTGAAAGATGGGCAGGACAGGAGATCTTGCAGATCCTGTCTGTCATCTTTCAGAAATCTGACTGTGTGTACCTAGCTTAAGTGTCTGACCCAGGTTGAAGAACAAAGAGAATAGATTTCCTAAAAGTAAACAAAGGTTGGGGGCCAGCTGGTATTTACCTGGGATTCTAAAGGAGCTTGGTGTGACCACTGTATTTAATTTTTTGGATTAATATCTGCACTTGGTCTATATAAAAAGGGCCACTATTCCCAACAGGTACAGGTAATCTGGGCCTGTCAGTTTGACATCTTGTTGGGAAGGCTTTTAAAGAAAATATTAAAGGGATTAGATATTGTAATACATTTTAGTTTACAACATTTTAAGTAGATCCCAGCATGGTTTTATATATAATAGAACCTGCCAAATTAATATAATTACATTCTATGAAGAGGTGAGTAGTATCCTAAATCCTTTTGGTCAGTTGATGTGATTATTTTGGATTGGCAAAGGCCTTTTATTGGTACCTCATAGAAGTTAAGTAATTAAACAGTGGTCTTGAAATTTCATTTCTACTTGGTTGAGAACTGGCAAAATAATAGATTCAAAGTTATACTAGAACATTATTAGTTGGAGCAGTGTTGTTAGTGGTAATCCTGTGTTTGCTAACCATACACATTGTGCAAGATGTCTTCACCTACAAACTGATTTTACAATAGAGTTATACATTGGGCTAACAAAAAAGGTTTTCAGTTTAAAGCAATGTAAAATGGTTTTTGCAATGTAATTTCAGAAAAGTTGTGGAATGTTCTAAAAACTTTCTTTTTGTTGGGTTGGGAAGGTTTTGTTTTTTTTTAAAGGAGGGGGTTAAACTTTATGGACTATTCCTTTTTTAAACCCAATAATTAGTTGATGTATGTATATATGTACATAAACTGTAAATCTCAGAATATAAACAGACCAGATTAGAAATAGAAAGTCCCTTACCCAGCCCCATAGAAATCCTATTAACAGCCCCATAGAATGTCCCATTCACAGCCTTATAAGTATAAGATAGCCCAAAAGTCCCTACACAGCCCATAGAAAGTCAATACACAGCCCACAGAGGAAATCCTATACACAGCCCCATAGAAAGTCTCATACACAGCCCATAGAAAGTCTCATACCAGCCCCATAGAAAGGTCCAATACACAGCCCAATAGAAGTCTATACACAGCCCCATAGAAATCGCCATACAACAGCCCCATAGGAAAGTCAAATACACAGCCCCATAGAAAGTCCCATACACAGCCCCATAGAAATCCTATACACAGCCCCATGAAAGTCCCATACACAGCCCATAGAAAGTCTCATACACAGCCCATAGAAAGTCTAATACACAGCCCCATAGAAAGTCCAATACACAGCCCAATAGAAAGTCTCATACACAGCCCATAGAAAGTCTAAATTACACAGCCCCATAGAAAGTCCAAACACAGCCCCATAGAAAGTCTCATACACAGCCCCATAGAAAGTCCCTCATAACCAGCCCATAGAAAGTCCCAACAGCCCCATAGAAAACCAAACACATCCCCATAGAAAAGTCCAATACACAGCCCATAGAAAGTCCAAACACAGCCCCATAGAAAGTCCCATATACAGCCCCACAGAAGTCCAACTACACCAGCCCCATAGAAAGTCCAATACACAGCCCATAGAAAGTCTCATACACAGCCCCACAGAAGAAGTCTAACACAGCCCCATGAAAGTCCCATACACAGCCCCATAGACAAGGCCCATACACAGCCCCACAAAGTCCAATACACAGCCCAATGAGAAAGTCCAATACACATCCCCATAGAAAGTCTCATACACAGCCCCACAGAAAGTCTCATACACAGCCCCATGGAAGTCCCATACACAGCCACCATAGAAAGTCCAATACCAGTCCATCACAGCCCATAACACAGTCCTAGAAAGTCCCATACACCAGGGCCCAATAGCCCATAGAAAGCCCCTACACAGCCCCAAGAAAGTCCCATACACAGCCCCATAGAAAGTCGCATACGCAGCACCATAGAAAGTCCAATGCACAGCCCCATAGAAAGTCCCATATACAGCCCCATAGAAAGTCCATACACAAGCCCATAGAAAGTCCCAACACGCCCATAGAAAGTCCAATACACATCCCATAGAAAGTCCAATGCCACAGCCCAATAGAAAGTCAATACACAGCCCCATAGAAAGTCCATTCCAATACACAGCCCCATAGAAAGTCCCATATACAGCCCCATAGAAAGTCATACACAGCCCATAGAAAGTCCAATACACAGCCCATAGAAAGTCTCATACATAGCAAAGAAAGTCTCTAAGATACACAAGCCCCATAGAAGTCCAAACACAGCCCCATAGAAAAGTCCAAACACACGCCACATAGAAAGTCCCAATACACAAAATCCCATAGAAAGTCCATACACAGCCCATAGAAAGTCTCATACACGCCCCATAGAAAGTCCATACACATCCCCATGAAAGTCCAATACACAGCCCCATAGAAAGTCCCAATACAGCCCCAAGAAAGTCCATACACAGCCCATAGAAAGTCTCATACACAGCCCAAATGAAAGTCCCATTAAACTGCTCATAGAAAGCCCAATACACACCCATAGAAAGTCCAATACACCGCCCATAGAAAAGTCCCATGATACAGCCCCATAGAATCCAATAATCCCATAGAAAGTCCATAAACGCCCAATAGAAAGTCCAATAACAGCCCAAGAAAGGCTCATACACACCCCATAGAAAGTCCTAACACAGCCCCATAGAGACAGTTCAATACACAGCCCCAGTCGACAAGTCCAATGCACAATCCCCCATAGAAACTCCATAACACAGCACCATGAAAGTCCCATACACAGCCCATAGAAAGTCCATACACAGCCCATAGAAAAGTCCAATACACAACCCCATAGGAAAATCAATACACACCCCATAGAAAGTCCCCAATGTGTGTATGAGCTTTCTTTGGGCTGTTATTGGACTTTCTATTGGGCTGTTTATTGGACTTTCTATGGGCTGTGCTTTGGGACTTCTATGGGGCTGTATATGGGACTTTCTATGGGGGTGTATTGGACTTTCTATGGGTGTGTATGGACTTTCTATGCGATGGTCTATGGGGCTGTTATGGGACTTCATATTGGGCTGTGTATGAGACTTTTCTATGTGGGACTGTGTATGAGACTTTCTTGGGGGCTGTATTGGGACTTTCTATGGGGCTGTGTATTGGACTTTCTATGGGGGATGGTGTATGCGAACTTTCTATGGGGCGGTGTATGAGACTTTCTATGGGACTGTGTATGGACTTTCTATGGGATTTTGTTATTGGACTTTTTCTATGGGGTTGTTGGACTTTTCTATGGGGCTGTGTTTGGACTTTCTATGGGCTTGTGTATGGGCTTATGGACTTTCTTTTGTCTATAAATGTATGAGACTTTCTATGGGCTGTGTATTGGACTTTCTATGGGCTGTGTTGGACTTTCTATGGGGCTGTATATGGGACTTTTCTATGGGGCTGTGTATTGGAATGGACTTTCTATGGGGCTGTGTATTGACTTTCTATTGGGCTGTGGCATTGGACTTTCTATGGGGATGTGTATTGGACTTTCTATGGGCGTGTTGGGACTTTCTATGGGCTTGTGTAGTGGACTTTCTATGGGGCTGTAGATGGGACTTTCTATGGGGCTTGTGCATTGGACTTTCCATGGTGCTGCGTATGGACTTTCTATGGGGCTGTGTATGGGACTTTTCTTGGGGCTGTGTAGGGGCTTTCTATGGGCTTTGGGCTGGTGTATGGGACTTTTCTAGGCTGTGTTATGAGACTGTCATGGGACTGTGTATTGGACTTTCTATGGGGCTGTGTATGGGACTTTCCATGGGGCTGTGTATGAGACTTTCTGTGGGGCTGTGTATGAGACTTTCTATGGGGATGTGTATTGGACTTTCTATGGGGCTGTGTATTGGACTTTCTATGGGGCTGTGTATGGGCTTTCTATGGGGCTGTGTATGGGACTTTCCATGGGGCTGTGTATGAGACTTCTTCTGTGGGGCTGTGTATGAGACTTTCTGTGGGCTGTGTATTGGACTTTCTATGGGGCTGTGTATTGGACTTCTAGTGGGGCTGTATATGGGACTTTCTATGGGGCTGTGTATTGGACTTTCTATGGGGCTGTGTATTGGACTTTCTATGGGGATGTGTATTGGTTTTCTATGGGGCTTGTTGGGACTTTCTATGGGCTGGTGTATGAGGGACTTTCTATGGGGCTGTGTATGAGACTTTCTATGGGGCTGTGTATTGGACTTTCTATGGGGCTGTGTATGAGACTTTCTATGGCTGTGTATGAGACTTTCTATTGGGCTGTGTATTGGACTTTCTATGGGGCTGTGTATGAGACTTTCTATGGGGCTGTGTATGAGACTTTCTATTGGGCTGTGTATGGGACTTTCTATGGGGCTGTGTATAGGATTTCTATGGGGCTGTGTATGGGACTTTCTATGGGGCTGTGTATTGGACTTTCTATGGGGCTGTTGTATGGCGATTTCTATGGGGCTGTGTATAGACTTCTATTGGGCTGTGTATTGGACCTTTCTATGGGGCTGGTATGAGACTTTCTATGGGCTGTGTATGAGACTTTCTATGGGGCTGTGTATAGGATTTCCTCTGGGGCTGTGTATTGACTTTCTATGGGCTGTGTAGGGACTTTTGGGCTATCTTATACTTATAAGGCTGTGAATGGGACATTCTATGGGGCTGTTAATAGGATTTCTATGGGGCTGGGTAAGGGACTTTCTATTTCTAATCTGGTCTGTTTATATTCTGAGATTTACAGTTTATGTACATATATACATACATCAAATAATTATTGGGTTTAAAAAAGGAATAGTCCATAAAGTTTAACCCCCTCCTTTAAAAAAAAACAAAACCTTCCCAACCCAACAAAAAGAAAGTTTTTAGAACCTTCCACAACTTTTCTGAAATTACATTGCAAAAACCATTTTACATTGCTTTAAACTGAAAACCTTTTTTGTTAGCCCAATGTATAACTCTATTGTAAAATCAGTTTGTAGGTGAAGACATATTGCACAATGTGTATGGTTAGCAAACACAGAGATTACCACTAACAACACTGCTCCAACTAATAATGTTCTAGTATAACTTTGAATCTATTATTTTGCCAGTTCTCAACCAAGTAGAAATGAAATTTCAAGACCACTGTTTAATTACTTAACTTCTATGAGGTACCAATAAAAGGCCTTTGCCAATCCAAAATAATCACATCAACTGACCAAAAGGATTTAGGATACTACTCACCTCTTCATAGAATGTAATTATATTAATTTGGCAGGTTCTATTATATATAAAACCATGCTGGGATCTACTTAAAATGTTGTAATCTAAAATGTATTACAATATCTAATCCCTTTAATATTTTCTTTAAAAGCCTTCCCAACAAGATGTCAAACTGACAGGCCCAGATTACCTGTACCTGTTGGGAATAGTGTCCCTTTTTATATAGACCAAGTGCAGATATTAATCCAAAAAATTAAATACAGTGGTCACACCAAGCTCCTTTAGAATCCCAGGTAAATACCAGCTGGCCCCCAACCTTTGTTTACTTTTAGGAAATCTATTCTCTTTGTTCTTCAACCTGGGTAGACACTTAAGCTAGGTACACACAGTCAGATTTCTGAAAGATGACAGACAGGATCTGCAAGATCTCCTGTCCTGCCCATCTTTCAAAGATCTGTCATACACACAGTCCCGAGCGTTCTCCCTATAGGAGAACGCCTCGGGACTGTGTGTTTCCATCGCCGCGCTAGACTCCTCTATAGGAGTCTAGCGCGGCCGATGGAAATTTTTCGGACTTTCCCGAACGCGAAACGTTTTCGGCCACCCGATTGTTCAGCGGCCGCGCGCTCATTCGGGAACCGAGCGTACACACAAACGATAAAGCCCGGTACCGTTGGATCCGACGGTATCGGGGCTTTATTGTTAATGTGTGTACCCAGCTTAATGTTAAACAGAACAAGAATGAGTTTTAGATTGTAGGCTTCTCTTTGTTACATCCAGCGGTCGTATCATTAATACCGGTAATACCGAAGTTATAACGGAGAAACACTCTAATCATTATAACCAAATCAAACCTTTTAAATAGTCTATTATGGTGGCTGGTCCTTGAAGGGTGGATTTGATTTGGAGGTATGAAAATTAAAGGACACTCCCACCTCAGCCCTATCCCTGTTGTTTGGACTTTTACAGTTACTCAGGTGAGGTCCGAAAATCGTCTTCAACCTGGGTACTTCCCATAGAAAGTCCAATGCACAGCCCCATAGAAAGTCCAATACACAGCCCCATAGAAAGTCCAATGCACAGCCCCCCAAAAAATCCAATACACTGCCCCATAGAAAGTCCCATACACAGCCCCATAGAAAGTCCCATACACAATACAGTACCAATCTCTTAATTATCGCAATGTCAGAACAAAAATCTACACATCCACGTTCATTTGCTTCTGTATTCCTTATTATCTTAATAAGATGTGTGCATCTCTGGGCTATAATTTGCAGCTAAAATTGATTTGCAATTAGATTTTGCTTATGATTTTTTTTAATACTGAAGATTATAGTTAACATTTTTTAAACCAGTGTACTGCATTCAGCCGGTTAAAGTCATGTGAATCAAAATATAAAACCAAAATATATCTAAAGCAACTCAATAGATGGAAAAATAAATGGAAACAAGAATGATTAAATAACCCACTACTGCGCAATAAATCACATTGAAAGGTTAGGAAACCTGCCTAACCAAGAAGACAGACTTTCTTAGTGAACTGGATTTATTCTATCCTAAAGACGTAGTTAAACCCAAACATTTAGACTATTATTGTACTGCCTAATTTCCATTCAGCCTGATATGGAATATTAAAAATGCTTGTGAAGGTTTTCATTCATCCAGGACTGGTATATCTGTTCTATTAAGTTAAATCAACTGGATGTTGATCTTTATGTCCAGTTGATCTAACTGAATACAACAGATAATATTAAAAATGTATTGACTGCTCAGAGTTTGTATAGAGATAAAATAACAAGGCTTTGCTATTTTTTTAAAATATCCATAAGACAATGAGAAAGTCAATAGGGAGAATTATCCAGAGTCGCTATTGCTCCGGGGAATCTTCCTTCCCAATTCAATATCAGGTTTCTGTTTTGGGATTTACTCACAGCGCTATTAACTCGCAGTAAAAGCCAACGCAAATCAAATATTGAATTTGTTGCAAGTCTGTTTTGGATAGGTTTCAGGGTTAAAGGGTATGTACACTGGAATTTATTTTTTAAATTCCCATAGTGGAAACTATATCCATCCCCACTATCACTGTACCATTTTGTTAATATCCATCTTACATTTCAGCATTTGTATGCAGTTTTGCTGTAGCTGGAATGGTTTGACAGTTGGTGTGCTGTATACTGAGGTGGATACATAGAGAGGAGCTGAAAAGACATGAGGAGATCTAGTGACAGAGCGCAAAAAGGGATCAATTCCTGACAGCACTAAAAATATAGAAAAGGATAAAGGCAAGTCCATTTTTTTCAGTTTAGTGACCCTTTAAAAAAATACAAACTTGGAAAGCATCAGTCAGTCAGTCTAGGATTGATAACTCAAAGCTTACATTTTCAGGTTTATTTTTCCTTTAATACTTTACACAAACTTTAGGATAGAAATAATCCAGTTCACTAAGAAAGTCTGTCTTCTTGTTGAGGCAGGTTTCCTAACCTTTCAATGTATTTATGCGCAGTAGTGGTTTGTATTATCATTCTTGTTTCCATTTATTTTTCCATCTATTGAGTTGCTTTAGATATATTTTGGTTTTATATTTTGATTCACATGACTAACCGGCTGAATGCAGTACACTGGTTTAAAAAATGTTAACTATATCTTCAGTATTAAAAAAAATCATAAGCAAAATCTAATTGCAAATCAATTTAGCTGCAAATTTAGCCCAGAGTGCACACATCTTATTAAGATAATAGGAATACAGAGCAAATGAACGTGGATTGTAGATTTTTGTTCTGACATTGCGATAATTAAGAGATTGGTACTGTATAACACACTTCGAGAGCTATTGATTCAGGTATCCAGGACTAAATGCATTGCAGGGTTTTCTGAGAGTAAAATAGAAAGATTGTTAATAGAATATAGCCAATGTACACACTGTGATCAAAATAACCTGACACAACATCCAGCACCCAGTGAGAATTTAAACCCACAAACCTCATGTGTACTTCCTGAAATTTCTCTTACTAAGAAGATTTTTTTTTAAACCACTAAGTAGTAATAACCATCTCTGCAAAACAGTCAGTATAGTTCCGTTTCCTTCAAGGAGTGCATGGTTTATTAGGTGACATATCCAAGCATCAATTATAACTGGAGATGAACAGAACTGGTGAGTTCCAGGGGTTCAGTGGAACTAATTGAAATTCTAGAAAATCCAATTTAAGTATAATTGAAGCGGATTTTTATTTTTTACCTTTTTCAACTTTTTTATCTTGATTATTGAATTCTAGACTGTGAGTTTCTATGTATATATTTTCTATTAACAAATTTTCGTTAGGTTCAAACTTTTGGATTTCTGAAAATTCAACTGGTACTCATCTCTAGTTGAAACTGAAGATATTACTAACCAGTAGAGATGGCCGGTTCGCGGACCCAAACCCGGATCCGCCGCGGATTCTCCGTCCGCGAACGGCGGATTATTCCGGACTTTCTGGACTTCCAACTTCCGAACTGTGGATTTTTTTTTTACGAAAATTTTCGAAAATACGAGTATCTCCGTAATTACGAGGATCTACGGCACTTACGGATCCGGAAAAACCGAAGATCCTCGTAATTACGAGGATTCACGTAATTACGGTATTCTCGTAATTACGAGAATACTCGTAAAACGAGTAATTCGTGTAAATTTTCAAGACGGAGCAAGCCACATGATCCAAATTGCCAATGGCAGCTATCAAGTTACAGAAAGCCTCGTTTTTTTAGAAAATCTTCGTTTTTACGAATCCTCGTATTTTCGAAAAATACCGTTTTTTTAAAGTCACCTAGCGGACTGTACTTTTAGGTATTGTTGGCATTTATACGTGCTTCTAAGGCCATTACCCAGGTCCGGAGTGGTTAAGTTGACGTTACCAAGGCTATTTAGACCACTTTTAATGCGGATTTTGCCGAACTTTCATTTTAATACGTTTTAACGGGTCCGCTCGCGGATTTTTCGGATTTTTCGGATTTTTCGAAAATCTGCGGATCCTCGCTCGACCGGATTTTTCGAAGTTCGGACATCTCTACTAACCAGCTAGAAATGTATTGCATCCATCATATTAGTCTAATTAAATATCAAATCTTAATATGTGATTTTCAATCACATTATTCAATGGGCCATTGCTATCTGGTAAGCACCATTTAGTATATTTACAAGTTATTTTGGCTCTTGCACATTCTAAATAATGCTGCTTAATATTACCTCGGTTTGGTTTGATGACTGTTTAATCGAATGGAGCATATTTGTGGTTTGGTAAACCTGTTTAAAGTTATCATCAGCATGTGGTGATTATTGATTGTATAATTAAATAATATTGTTGTCTAGCAACATGCCAAATACCTCAGGGTTAGTGATATCTAGTGACTTAGGGGTCGCACTGTTACCGTAAGTAAGTAAATTATCTACCCACTTATTGGTTCGGGTGACAGGATGACAGGTTGTGGTTTAGTTGTGGGTTTAAACATTGCACAGTTTGAGTGTATCTCATCGCTAAACCCAAGATAAGATCATCAATGAGGCCCGACTGAGCACCATACACAAAATTATAGTTTCCCAAAACAGGCTTTTCGGAACACACTCGGGTCGGGCCGTTTGTATGAATCTATAGTCGATAAATATTTCATTAAAGTAACACTTTGGCTGAGGGTGCTAACCATAGGTTGCTGGCTGATCATTGTGGTAAATACTGCGGGAATGCTATCTACCTCTTAATAAATTAAATTTAGATATACACTGCTAAAACAGCTTGCATGTTAAAGGACATGTCCACCCCCAAAACAATAATCCCCCCAACACTGGCCCCACCATGTAGGGTAGTTTAATCCTTACCTCACATCCAGCTCCATAGGGTTCTCCTGTAAAACAAACCATTAGATAAATAAACAGGTGTCTTTTAGTATTCAAAGTCATGGATAACAATTTTACTTGTTCTATGGCCATCCTAACAACTGTCTTGACCAGGGTCAGATTTACACCTCAAGTTTAGGCACACAAAGCCTGATGCCCTTAACCCTACCCCTAAACACAAGTCACACCCCAACTTAACTTACTTTTTTAGGTAAGACTTTATTTATGCTGAAATGTTAAACGGCAATTTTTTAAAAAAAATATTTAAAATATTAATTTTAATGTAGTGGTATACTTTTAAAAACCTAAAATTCAGAGGGGGATCAAAAAGGGATAGGGGGAGACTGACCTCAACCACAGGTGCCCCTAGACACAGATCTAATGGTAAGTTCTGCCCAGGCCAGGAGAAATCATTTTGTGACCAACATTATGGTCTTAATGTCAATCACACATAATGATCCAGCTGAGGAAAATCATGGTAATACTGCCGCTCTGATCGGCATCTACATCTGATTTAACATTTGTGTTGTGTTGCTAGCATTACTCTAGAGGTACAGATCTGTAGCTTCTAGACACTCTTCTGTGTTTTGGGTTAAACGTTTTAGCTCCTTCTAATTTTTTGATACATGCATTCAATGCTTTAGCTATGTTTTCTCTTTTTTTATCAGTAAACAGGGTTTTTTCGGCAGTATTCTCTGGCTGGCCAGTGGAGAAAAAAATGTATTAAAAAAAATTATAATATTCAATGTTTGAGTAGTGAGAAAAATGTAAATATTTTGTAATGATAAAAAGTACACATTTTGTTAAGAAAACAACCCTACGTAGTCCTACGCTGGCCTACACTAAACAACCTTATTCAAAAAAACTCAGGGGCTTATAATAAGTTTGTTTATAGGTAAGACACAAGAGTCTATGGTTGGATCAGGAAAAGGGGAGGACTGTCCCCCACCTCCTGGTCCAATCAGCTCTCCCAAAGTCATGTAGGTAAACACTAAAAGATGCACACAAAAAAAGAGAAAACATAGCTAAAGCATTGAATGCATGTATCAAAAATTAGAAGGAGCTAAAACGTTTAACCCAAACACAGAAGAGTGTCTAGAAGCTACAGATCTGTACCTCTAGAGTAATGCTAGCAACACAACACAAATGTTAAATCAGATGTAGATGCCGATCAGAGCGGCAGTATTACCATGATTTTCCTCAGCTGGATCATTATGTGTGATGACATTAAGACCATAATGTTGGTCACAAAATGATTTCTCCTGGCCTGGGCAGAACTTACCATTAGATCGGTGTCTAGGGGCACCTGTGTTGAGGTCAGTCTCCCCCTATCCCTTTTTGATCCCCCTCTGAATTTTAGGTTTTTAAAAGTATACCACTACATTAAAATTAATATTTTAAATATTTTTTTAAAAAATTGCCGTTTAACTTCAGCATAAATAAAGTCTTACCTAAAAAAGTAAGTTAAGTTGGGGTGTGACTTGTGTTTAGGGTAGGGTTAAGGGCATCAGCTTTGGTGTCCTAAACTTGAGGTGTAAATCTGACCCTGGTCAGACAGTTGTTAGGATGGCCATAGAACAAGTAAAATTGTTATCCATGACTTTGAATCCTAAAAGACACCTGTTTATTTATCTAAACTAGTTAAACCCAAACATTTAGACTATTATTGTACTGCCTAATTTCCATTCAGCCTGATATGGAATATTAAAAAATGCTTGTGAAGGTTTTCATTCATCCAGGACTGGTATATCTGTTCTATTAAGTTAAATCAACTGGATGTTGATCTTTATGTCCAGTTGATCTAACTGAATACAACAGATAATATTAAAAATGTATTGACTGCTCAGAGTTTGTATAGAGATAAAATAACAAGGCTTTGCTATTTTTTTAAAATATCCATAAGACAATGAGAAAGTCAATAGGGAGAATTATCCAGAGTCGCTATTGCTCCGGGGAATCTTCCTTCCCAATTCAATATCAGGTTTCTGTTTTGGGATTTACTCACAGCGCTATTAACTCGCAGTAAAAGCCAACGCAAATCAAATATTGAATTTGTTGCAAGTCTGTTTTGGATAGGTTTCAGGGTTAAAGGGTATGTACACTGGAATTTATTTTTTAAATTCCCATAGTGGAAACTATATCCATCCCCACTATCACTGTACCATTTTGTTAATATCCATCTTACATTTCAGCATTTGTATGCAGTTTTGCTGTAGCTGGAATGGTTTGACAGTTGGTGTGCTGTATACTGAGGTGGATACATAGAGAGGAGCTGAAAAGACATGAGGAGATCTAGTGACAGAGCGCAAAAAGGGATCAATTCCTGACAGCACTAAAAATATAGAAAAGGATAAAGGCAAGTCCATTTTTTTCAGTTTAGTGACCCTTTAAAAAAATACAAACTTGGAAAGCATCAGTCAGTCAGTCTAGGATTGATAACTCAAAGCTTACATTTTCAGGTTTATTTTTCCTTTAATACTTTACACAAACTTTAGGATAGAAATAATCCAGTTCACTAAGAAAGTCTGTCTTCTTGTTGAGGCAGGTTTCCTAACCTTTCAATGTATTTATGCGCAGTAGTGGTTTGTATTATCATTCTTGTTTCCATTTATTTTTCCATCTATTGAGTTGCTTTAGATATATTTTGGTTTTATATTTTGATTCACATGACTAACCGGCTGAATGCAGTACACTGGTTTAAAAAATGTTAACTATATCTTCAGTATTAAAAAAAATCATAAGCAAAATCTAATTGCAAATCAATTTAGCTGCAAATTTAGCCCAGAGTGCACACATCTTATTAAGATAATAGGAATACAGAGCAAATGAACGTGGATGTGTAGATTTTTGTTCTGACATTGCGATAATTAAGAGATTGGTACTGTATAACACACTTCGAGAGCTATTGATTCAGGTATCCAGGACTAAATGCATTGCAGGGTTTTCTGAGAGTAAAATAGAAAGATTGTTAATAGAATATAGCCAATGTACACACTGTGATCAAAATAACCTGACACAACATCCAGCACCCAGTGAGAATTTAAACCCACAAACCTCATGTGTACTTCCTGAAATTTCTCTTACTAAGAAGATTTTTTTTTAAACCACTAAGTAGTAATAACCATCTCTGCAAAACAGTCAGTATAGTTCCGTTTCCTTCAAGGAGTGCATGGTTTATTAGGTGACATATCCAAGCATCAATTATAACTGGAGATGAACAGAACTGGTGAGTTCCAGGGGTTCAGTGGAACTAATTGAAATTCTAGAAAATCCAATTTAAGTATAATTGAAGCGGATTTTTATTTTTTACCTTTTTCAACTTTTTTATCTTGATTATTGAATTCTAGACTGTGAGTTTCTATGTATATATTTTCTATTAACAAATTTTCGTTAGGTTCAAACTTTTGGATTTCTGAAAATTCAACTGGTACTCATCTCTAGTTGAAACTGAAGATATTACTAACCAGTAGAGATGGCCGGTTCGCGGACCCAAACCCGGATCCGCCGCGGATTCTCCGTCCGCGAACGGCGGATTATTCCGGACTTTCTGGACTTCCAACTTCCGAACTGTGGATTTTTTTTTTACGAAAATTTTCGAAAATACGAGTATCTCCGTAATTACGAGGATCTACGGCACTTACGGATCCGGAAAAACCGAAGATCCTCGTAATTACGAGGATTCACGTAATTACGGTATTCTCGTAATTACGAGAATACTCGTAAAACAGTAATTCGTGTAAATTTTCAAGACGGAGCAAGCCACATGATCCAAATTGCCAATGGCAGCTATCAAGTTACAGAAAGCCTCGTTTTTTTAGAAAATCTTCGTTTTTACGAATCCTCGTATTTTCGAAAAATACCGTTTTTTTAAAGTCACCTAGCGGACTGTACTTTTAGGTATTGTTGGCATTTATACGTGCTTCTAAGGCCATTACCCAGGTCCGGAGTGGTTAAGTTGACGTTACCAAGGCTATTTAGACCACTTTTAATGCGGATTTTGCCGAACTTTCATTTTAATACGTTTTAACGGGTCCGCTCGCGGATTTTTCGGATTTTTCGGATTTTTCGAAAATCTGCGGATCCTCGCTCGACCGGATTTTTCGAAGTTCGGACATCTCTACTAACCAGCTAGAAATGTATTGCATCCATCATATTAGTCTAATTAAATATCAAATCTTAATATGTGATTTTCAATCACATTATTCAATGGGCCATTGCTATCTGGTAAGCACCATTTAGTATATTTACAAGTTATTTTGGCTCTTGCACATTCTAAATAATGCTGCTTAATATTACCTCGGTTTGGTTTGATGACTGTTTAATCGAATGGAGCATATTTGTGGTTTGGTAAACCTGTTTAAAGTTATCATCAGCATGTGGTGATTATTGATTGTATAATTAAATAATATTGTTGTCTAGCAACATGCCAAATACCTCAGGGTTAGTGATATCTAGTGACTTAGGGGTCGCACTGTTACCGTAAGTAAGTAAATTATCTACCCACTTATTGGTTCGGGTGACAGGATGACAGGTTGTGGTTTAGTTGTGGGTTTAAACATTGCACAGTTTGAGTGTATCTCATCGCTAAACCCAAGATAAGATCATCAATGAGGCCCGACTGAGCACCATACACAAAATTATAGTTTCCCAAAACAGGCTTTTCGGAACACACTCGGGTCGGGCCGTTTGTATGAATCTATAGTCGATAAATATTTCATTAAAGTAACACTTTGGCTGAGGGTGCTAACCATAGGTTGCTGGCTGATCATTGTGGTAAATACTGCGGGAATGCTATCTACCTCTTAATAAATTAAATTTAGATATACACTGCTAAAACAGCTTGCATGTTAAAGGACATGTCCACCCCCAAAACAATAATCCCCCCAACACTGGCCCCACCATGTAGGGTAGTTTAATCCTTACCTCACATCCAGCTCCATAGGGTTCTCCTGTAAAACAAACCAGATAATTTATAAATAGACCTTTTATTTCTTTTCGAAAGAACTCCTTACACCACAGTTTATTCACTTTTTACACTGCAGTAAATGACTTACCCTGAGGTTAACATGTCAAATTTGTGTAAGTAACGTTATTCTAACAGAATGCACTGAGATTTTATTTACATGCCAACATAAATGTAGAGAGATATTCTGCTGGAATAAAACAAGATCTTAATAGGAAAACATTTGAGAAATATAGAAAATAAAATGTATGTAACTATATCCATTAAGGGTGTAAAAGGGTCTCTGATGGGCATAAACTGACTATTATATTTTATTATTGAATAAACAAATACATAAAAACCATCATTATCAAGAACAATATGACCAATCCTGATCTTTAACGGCACTAATATTAAAGTTCTGAGTACACAGTAATTGCCAATCCAATTTCTTCCATGTACTTAAATATGACTTTTATTTTTATCTTGGATAATATTCACATCCTCTGAAATAAGAATTGCCATCTTTCGGACCATTCTATTGATATTTGTATCCGTAGAATAGACAAAAAGGTGGCAATGTATTTTTTAGGATGCTAATTTTTAAGACAGAATCTTATATATTACAAATACCTACAATTAAAGCCCATGTATGAATATGCCATTACTTTTAAACAGACTATGTTTGATTTATATTGCCAATTAAATTCTAGTATAAGAGTGACAGCAACATTATTTCAGAGAGAACCTGGAAGTTTTATTTAGCACATTGGAATTTATAAAATGTTAACCCTGTATCATTGTTGAATGTGACCTACAACTGCTAATATAGGACACAACATTTATCAGGGTTAGACTGGCTCATAAGAACACAAGGACATTTTTCTGCAGGATCAGGTGTCAGTGGGTAACAACCACTCAAGAAAGTGGAGAAAATGCTAAAAATGTAAAGCAGATGGGATAGTAAAGCTGGCTATATACTGTATCAGTGTTACATACAGTAGATTAGAAAATACAGAATAAATCTCCACTAGACACAAAGTGGTATGACAGAAAGAACCTCAGTGCTACCTCTGGGGTTCCCCCTTCCACCAGAAAACAGGTTACCTATTACAGGGAATTATATACAGAGTACTAAAGAGAAATTGGAGCAACCTTAGATAAAAGGGATATCATAGATATCTATAGATATACATAGATTAGATGTTCAATCAAACATGAATGGTGAATCAATCGTAATGTTGAGTGCAGCAACAAATTTACTTGCAATGTTCTAGTCATTTTTTTCCAGCTGGATCATAGTTTGTGACTGGAGTTAGGCTTAATGTTGGTCAAAATTGATTGGGCGGTTGACTAAATATAGCGTATGGAGAACATAAGTTGTAAATGTACACACCTTTAAAATCTGATTGACCTAATTTAAATCTTGAATCTGATTGGATTGTGGGGATTGGAGCAATCAGATTTAGGGGTGGGGATTGGTCCAGTACCCAAGATCCAATCAGATTCTAGATTTAAATTTGATCAATCAGATTTTGAGGGTGTTTTTGGAGACACTATAAAATGCAAGAGATCTGAATTGCAGCTTAGTGTTGGCTTAGCAGCTATACTGATATGTTGTAGTCTTAGGCATAAGGTCTGCAACAGTTAGCTGTTAGTCTAATATGCACCTGGCTGGGTAGGCTCCAAGAGCTACCTTCAGCCCTGGTGAACCTTAGATCCTCATTGTAAGAATAAATATCCTATACTAATCCAATCTGGAAACTGATGCTTAGTTTAGAACATTGAAAAATCCTTCACAGCTGCGGGAGACAGAATTGAGCCACACACTGAATGTACTGAATTCTATCTCAGTTTATTTAGTTCATACATTGGAATATATCAAACCAAGAAAAAACTTTACCAGAGAAAAGGGGCTTTACCAGACTTTATGTCTGCAAATGATATAATAAAACATGTCTTGGAATGTGAAGATAGAGTCAGGTTGACACACAATATAGGAGGCTTATGACCTTGAGATAAAATATTATCTAAGTGCCATGAGAACAGCTTGGTACATTTCTAGAAAAACAGACTAAGTAATATGGACACAAAATGGCGTCGAAGAACAAAATGGCTGCTATTAGGCTAAGTGATTATAGAGAATATATAAAAAACCTAACACTCATTATTTGGTGATAAGTATTAAACCAGCACTGCTGTTGGGTAGTTCTCTGTTTATGTTATTTTAGAGCAGGCCTTATCAAAAAATCTTTGTATTTTACCTTTTTTAGTTACTGTGCCAGAAATTGGTTTTGTTGTTATCTGGTTTAATACTTACTAACATATTTCTAACGTACTATTTTATTTATGCAAAAAAAACTATATTGCATACCACGGTGTACATTTATTTTTGGTATTCACGAGTAAACATACAGCTTTTGTGCTTTGAAAAATAAGATTTACAAGGAGTCAAGCAAGTTAGGGAGCCACGTGCTATGCTAGGGAGATAGCGGGAGCTTATGAGCATTAATGCGTGGCTAAGAGGGTGGTGTAAGTAAGAAGGCTTTGGGTTTATAGAGAACTGGGCAGACTTTGCTGTCGGCTACAGGCTCTTTAGTAGGGATGGGTTCCACCTCACTAATGGCGGTGCAGCTGTTTTAGGGGAGAAGATGGATAGAGGGTTGGAGGAGATTTAAAACTAGGTTTGGAGGGGGAGGGTATTATCAGTCTCACTGGGATAGATAGCCCAGGAGGAAAGAAGGGTGTAGATAGGCCAGTGGTGGGTGGAAAGGGGGGTGGGGCTAGCATAGGGGATAGAAAGGCATGTGTATTAAAATGTATAAATAAATTACAGGATCATAATCTAAAATGTATGTTTGTGAATGCAAGAATCCTGGGTGACAAAATGGGGGAATTGGAGATAATAAAAGGTTGTAGGTCCTGGCGGTAATAGTACACACAAACAAACCTATGTGCCCAAGCCACCAAGGCCACCTTAATATAACCGAGCTGGTAATAATATTTATTAAGGAAACTTTTAATAAAACCAAAAACCATATGTATAAAAATATGGGTAGAGCTCGGAATCCCAAATAGAAGAGGGTAATATGGGCAGAGTTCAAAAACAAGACATATACTTTCCCGCACTGATATACAACAAAATAGTATTCATATATATAGAACTAAATACACATTTATTAGTATACAGATATTTATAAAAATAGTAGTAATACTATTTTTTATATATATCTGTATACTAATAAATGTGTATTTACTTCTATATATATATAAACTATTTTGTTGTATATCAGCGTGGGAAAGTATATGTCTTGAATGGGAGATAATGTTGTTGAATGAAAAGCATGATGTAATAGGTATAGCAGAAACATGGTTGAACAGTTTTCACGACTGGGCTGTAAATTTAGAAGGATTCTCCTTGTTTAGGCAGGGCAGAGAAAAAAAGGAAATGGGGAGAAGCATGTGTTCATGTTAAAGGGGAACTGTGGTCCAAAAATGACTTGAAATTTAGAGGAATTGCTCTCCTGAGAATTTTTGCAATTTATTTTCATGTGGCCCCTCCTAGCGGGTCCTTCCCTTCCCCTCCCCACCAGCGGCGGGGCAGGGGGCTTGGAGGGGCTGCTGGGGAGGGGGTGCGTGGCGGGTGGCATTTAGGGATAATAAAAACCGTAACAAGGAGTGTAAGAAAGCAATCAAACTAGCTAAAATTAATAATGAAGTTAGGATAGCTGAACAAAGCATCACTAAGTCTAAAACCTTTTTTAAGTATATTAATAGTACGAAGATGAGGACTGAAAATGTGGCACCATTAATTAATCAGGATAAGTTAGTTACAGCGGATGGCGATAAAGCAAATGTCTTAAATAGAAACAACTAAATAAGGTTAATATTAATAAATCTCCTGGACCGGATAAAATACATCCTTGGGTCCTTAGGGAGCTAAGTTCAATTTTTTCTAGGCCGTTGTTTCTTATTTTTACAGTTCCCTCATGTCTGGATGTGTGCCTCTGGATTGGAAAAAGAGCTCTGATTTGTATGTGGGGGAGACCAAACAGCAACTGCATCAATGTATGGCCCAGCACAGAAGAGCCAATTCCTTGGGTCAGGACTCAGCCGTGTACCTGCATCTTAAGGTAAAAGGACATACCTTTGAAAATTGTAATGTTAACATATTGGCAAAGAAACGTGACTGGTTCAAGAGAGTGTTAAGGAGGCCATTTATGTGAAAATAAAGAAACCAAGCCTAATAGAGGTGGGGGAGTTCGACACCAACTGTCTGCCATGTACAATGCTGTTTTGACACCTTACTCTGGCGTTCCTATAACACCTCTTAGCCTCTATCCAATCATCCCTTAATACTTGGCTGTTATATGCTAATTGGGATTTTCCAGGGTATAATTGCATAAATTGCTTTTCCAGGGTACATAATAACTGAATACAAATTCAGATGTACAAGTCATTCGAATTGAGAAAGCCAGTCGGATGACTAGCGAAACGTCTTCAAGAACTAACATTCAAGTCCAGTTGAACTAATTGAATACAACACGTTGAACCTTCACAAGCACGTTAATGTTATTCCAATATTAAAAGGTAGTCGTTCACAGACGGGAAATACAGACCTGTAAGTTTAACTTTAGTGGTGGGGAAGATACTGGAAAGTTTAATAATGGAATATATTTAGAGTATGTTTCAAGGACTGACATTATAAGTGTAACCAGCATGGATTAGGAGGAATAGATCTTGTCAAACTAACTTGCTTGGTTTTTATGAGGAAGTAAGTAGAAATTTAGACTCTACACAGTAAAATTATAATAAGCCTCCTATAAAATTAACGGGGTAATAGTTGGATCCAACAAGACTACAAAACGTATTGCAATCGGAACACCTAAAACAAACCAAAATTCCCCAGCAACCAATGATTAAAAAGGGGAATGCAGTTTTATCCATAGACTCCCAATTATTAAATACAACAGCTTTATTAACATTTATAAAATCTCTAAGTTGGCTGGCCAGCCACAAATACTTACAAAGTTCAATAGTTATAAAAAATTCAATAATGCACATAAATAACCCTATACCACACTGCGTTCTGTCTCTCAATGGTTTCAATATCAGCACACAGTATATCCACCAATATGTACTGCTGTAAATATAGGACAATACCATGCTGGCTCTAGCTGTTGCTGTCAGCACATAAACAGGGAGATGTAATAAAAGTTCTTATTGCTAAAAATGGTGCTAATTTAGCCCCAAGCAATCAGATGTTATTTACCATTTGAAAGCTAACATCTGATTGGTTTGGGCAAAATTAGGGATATTGAAGTTTACAATAACTGAGCTGATAGTGTTCACACAGACCAGAAAAGGGACCCGGATGGTGTATCTATGAATCATAGGAAAGACATCCAGATCTCTCTTCTGGCCTGCGAAAACGCTATCAGCGCAGACACAGGTCAGCTCAGACAGCACAGATTGTAAACTTAATCTCGCTCAGAAGGAAAAAGATTAACCCTGCAGTGGGATATATTCTTATAAAAACCTCTTAGCTACGTACTGTAGCTGAGATGTTTTATAAGAATAAATTCCACTTGACCTCTCCATTCAAGGTCCATAGCCTTATGTATTATAGTATATACATTAATATATAATACTGTATTTTATATAGCCGTGTATCGGGTCGAACTCGGGTATTGGTTGCTGTGTGATGATACCTTTTTACTGTCTACTACAGTTAGATAACATTTGATAAAATCTAATTGGTTGCTGCAGATTAAGAAGTCAGAATTGAACACCTCTTGTTAAATAAGTCTTTTTTATTTAAATTATTATTTTAATTTACAAAACCATACAAAATGCTAAAATATTATATATAAAATATATTATCTATATATAAAGTACAGATTGTTTCTAAATATTTGAGTAAAAAACAAAAGCATGTGGTACAGTATTGTGCAATTGTAACAAACAGAAACAAAGGATTGATGCAAAAAAAAGTTTTGCCTGTGCAATAATCCCTGTTAATAGACAATCTCATAGGATATTCAAATTGATAGCATGTCTTTAAATTTTTTTTATCTGAATAATATTTACATGGTACATAAGTTCCTTCTTAAACGTATATTGGTTCTTTATCTCATATTGCCTTTTTTTTTTTTTTTAATTTAATGTAAATCTGGAGTTACCATCTTCTTTACATGATCTTCAAGGGGGTTTTTATTTCCTTTCCTGACAATCTACCAAGCTCACTGTACTCATGGCCATTATTTCTCTTATGTGGGACAGGCACACAGCAGCAAACACGGGAAGTACTGATGGTTTTAATTTTTACCATTAATGTGGCTTAAACATATTTCAAATAAAAAAAAACTGAAGAGCAGTCTATTACAGTACTTATGTGTGAGTCCGTATAGCAAAGGTATGGGCCTAGGCATCCTTTAGGCAATGTGCCAATGTATCCAGGTGCTGCTTCCCTCAGTCCTCTACCTCAAGGACTCCAAGCTATAGCACAAGCAGAAAAAGTCGATGGAAGCGCACACTGTTTCTCAGAAATTTCTGTTTATTGCATCACACAAATACACACTCTTTGTGTATTTGTGTGATGCAATAAAAAGAATATCTTTGAGAAACAGTGTGGCGCTTCCATCGACTCTTTCTGTTGTACTTATGTGTGAGACATAAATTAATAGATTTTATTGTCTCTGTGTTTCTTAGTTCTATTCTTCCATTCTTAATTAATATCTTCCGTTCAGTGGTGTGAACTCCAAACACTGGTGGTGTACCTCTTTCTATCCTGTGGATCTAAAAGTGTGATTAATTATGCTTGCATTTCCAGCTGCCTACTTTGCGAAGAGCATTACAGTCATAATGTCGGTAACAAAGCTTTATCGTGCCATATGATTTAGAACATATAAGATATCATGCAATATGATAAAACTGCTTGCAGGTACTTTCTAAAAAAAAATTCACCATTCACATTACAACAATGACCTTGTAAAATTGCAAAATACTAACTTGCTGTTGTTTAACTTGATTTTGTCCACTGCTATTAATATTATTTTATTGTATGAATATAATTTTGACTTAACTAAGTAGATTACAGCAATGTAAAATAGACACAAGTGAAATGTGTTATTTGTTGTAATAAAGAACAGTTAGTTGAGGAATTGTTTATTTATCTGATAAAAGAAGATTAGCACAGCACTTGGGCCAAGATGGTAAAATTATAAACATTGTGGATGGACAAAATACATAGAGTATGGTGATGCAAACAAGGAATGTTTGAAGTAATTTATTCCCAGAGGTATGCACATGCTCAGTCTAAACAGAGCTACCAGGGAGTACAGGACATGTGCATTTTTTTCTTTATACTGTATGTTCTGGGAACCATAGATGTGCTAATAAAAGGCATACATCCATTAGTCCAACCTTCATGCCCTGTTCTTACCCTAAACAGTTGACCAGAGGAAGGGATGAAAAAAAAAAAGCTAAAAGAGTGGGGAAAAATTCCTTTATGTCTCCAAAATCAGAAAGTATCCCTGGATCAACCATATCTACAGAACATATATCAATAACGATGATATAATGTACATAGTCCTGCTTAGCTTTTTCTGTGAAACACAGGTTATTAGTGGATTTCTATCTTTCTATTCTTATTATATTTCGACTCGACCGAGCAATCAGTGTTGTTTAGCGTGGATAGTTCAATGGATTACATTGTGATCTTCCTATTTTGTCTGGTCAAACTGTTATTTGGATGGTTATTGATAGATTTAGTAAGATGCGCCATTTTATTTCTCTTCCTATACTTCCTACTACTAAGAAACTGTCCCATTATTCATCAAACATTTTTTGCCTCATGATGTGTTTTGAATAGAGGAGTACAATTTGTTTTACAATTTGGCGAGCGTTTTGCAATGATCTCCGTATTTCTGTGCTGAAGTGGCACTCAGGTATTGAGGAAGCATTACACACACTTCCTAGGTTTGCTATTGCTATTACATTTTACTACTTGTTTAAGAAGATGTTCGAACTTCGCAAAATCTGGTCTGCTCGAGGATCGCGAATTTTCGAAAAAATGCGAAAATTCGAAAATCCGCAAGCGGACCCATTAAAATGAAAAATTCCCTTGAAATTACTAGATTTTTCGTTTTCGAAATTTTCGAAAATACGAGAAAACTAGTATTTTCGAAAATATGTATTTTCGAAAATACGAGTAATCCTCGTAATTTTGAAAATTTTCAAAAATACGTATTTATCAAAATAAGAGAAATCCTTGCATTTTCAAAAATTTTCGAAATTACGTTTTTTCGGCGGAAAATCCGGAAAAATCCGCCGTTCGCGAACGGATAAATCGCGGCGGATCCGGGTTCGGATCCGTGAACCGGCCATCCCTACTTGTTTATGGACTTGATTAACCAGAGTGGTGGAGACTGGAAAAGTGTAAAGCACTGGATTCCATTGCTCTATGTACCTGGATACCCCTACCTGCTTAGGAACACACTTCCTAGGTTTGTTTGTGCCAAATCTTTCTGAAAAAGACAACTTTCAGCGTTTTCATTTATTGTAGGTTAAAGGTGTAGATTGTAGATTTTTAAGGTCTACATATACCTACTTGATTAACATATAGAGAAACACTATTAACAGGGTTATTCAATAAATGTTCTTATCGTTTAAAATGTGCTAATTTTGCCCTTACCAATTAGATTTATTTAACATTTGAAAGGTAACATTTGATTGGTTGGGGCAAAATAAGCACCATTTTAAATGATAAGAACTTTTATGAATAACCCTGTCTGTGTTTCTTGTTTTATTTATACCTGACATGTTAGTTTTTGGATCCCTTATATCTCCTACTCACATTTATACCACAACCAATAGTTAATGTTTAAGAATCTGTTTATTAATGCAATAAGCATGTTATTTGTGAATTTATTTTATATTTACAATCCTTTAATCAACAAGATAGTGGATGAGAGGATTGTTATTAGAATAAACTCAAACACAGTCTATGAACTGTATACTGTTAAATAGCACCTTTGGTTTACCGTACATATGGAAAAATGTTTTTACTTAACTCTACTGTAAATTCTGCATAATTGTTCCTTGATTATACGATTAACAAAGTATTATTTGCAGATTAGGCTTTTGATTAACAAGCTTGTTTAACACAAAATATCCACTAAGATCTCTCTAGGTTAATATTATTTCTTCATACAATAGAAGGCTGTGGGTTCACTCCTTAGGAAAATTAAAATTAACCAAATAAAATAATTGCACATTATGTATTTCTCCATTAGGAAGTCTTTTTAAATTACAACTACATTTAGCAGAAGTGCTACTAATCTGGTCAATCATTTATACAACATAGAAAAGATAATCAATGCACATTCCTGGGCCCCATACAATATCATATTATCTGCACACTGGCATACTTATAAACAAAGGGGTTTTAGTATACATTTCAGAGTTGAGGCGTGGTACTGGTTTTCCTTCTTTTAGAAATATTGCACGCTCCCACCAATGGCTTATTTCACCAGTCTCCAACCAAACTACATAATTACCGTGACGTGGTTGGAAGGCTTTTCATTCATGAGATCACAGTAATTATACTAAAACCCATCAGTCCAATTCGTAGATACATGGGGAGAAACCAACTCAAACACAGAATAGCTATGATAACAAATGTTTAATAAACTCACACAAAATGTTTTGGGTGACATACACCCTTTATCAAGTGACTCTTGATAAAGATGGGTGCATGCCACCTAAAACTTTTTGTGTGAGTTAATAAACACATTTGTTATCATAGCTAAGTCTGTGATGAGTTAGTTTCTTCCCATCTATCTACATATTGGACTGATGGGTTTAGTAAACATTACTGTGATCTTGTGAATGAAAATCCTTCCAACCACTTTAAGGTAACCCCAGTCTGGAAGGTATAAATAATGACCAGATCAGTAGCACTTACGCAAAATTTAATTGCAATTTAGCCTAAGAAGCGCTCTCACAGTCCTTCTATGTATGATTAATTAGGAAGCATGGTCAAGCTTCTATGTGGTAATAGCACCCAACATGTCCCTTAATTGGAGGTCCTTATGGGCCGTATTTATAAAGGGTGGTATCACTTTTCAGTTTGGTTAAAACTATCGTTAATTTTACGATCAGCTTAATGATCATTAATTTATGATCATTATCGTAAATTATGATCGTAAATTTACCGATCATAAATCTATGATAACGAAATCATAAAATTACGATCCCCATAGAATACCATTGCAGTAGTTCTCACTGCATCTGGTTTGCTGGTTTTTCTTGTTTGATCTTTTGTTTGCCAGTAAAGTCATTAAACATCTTACTGCAGGCAGGAATCAAAATACTTAACTTTAACCTGTGCTCCTATGTGCTTTGCCGTTGCTATGTGTGATATTTTTAAAATTTTAGAATTTCTCCCTAATGTAGCATGTATCTTAATCTAAAGCATGGTACACACCATGTGACTTTTCCTTTCCGGTGGCCAGGACCTCTATAAACCAGATGCTCGGTTGTGGTAAATGGGCTGTGGCCACCATTGACACGACCGACAGTTTACCGTAAACGAGCGTGTGATCTATAGAGGACTGCATGATCGGACATGGTTTTCCACCATGTCGTTTGGGCGAATGGACATGGCCAAAAACCCATGTGTTATTTTGCCCAATCAACCGATACACTGAACTATCGGTTGATTGGACCAAAATATTGCGGTGTGTTCCAGCCTTTAGTGAAAATGGGTGCCTATCTGTCTTTCTTTCTATCTGTATTTTGCTGTACATAAAAACCAACGTGTTAATCACCTAACCTCTATTTATATATACATGCATATGCAGCATACTGAGTCATAAGCATGCACACCCACACAGGCAACATTCACGTGCACACATTCTATTACATCAGATATCTGCCTGTTGCTGACATTATTTAGTAGGCATGTAGTGAGTGAGTGACATATCAAGGCTCTCTGTAAATTATTTATCTTCCAAATTTTCAGAAATCCAATAGCTTTGATAATTAAGGTCTGTACACACGTGCAATTGCCGACCCGCGATGCACGATGAATACGAAGGGCCCTTTCGGCCTAATCAGCCGCGTGTATGGGCACTTTATTGGCCAAAACGGCTGCACCGTTCAGAGAGTGATTTGGAAAATAACTAGAGAGGTCTGACTGTAATGCACTCTTTGCAGTGCAGTTTACCTTAACTAAAATTTCAGTGTTCAACTAGTGTTCAGTGATCGATAATTGAAGGATTATAGCCAAGGTTCAGAAATCTACAACTGTAGAAATAAAGGGCAGTGACATTCCCTTTATCTACATTTAGAACATTCCAATCATGCATATTAGTTTACTGTAAATAATAATAACATGATATTACAGAAAAACACTTCCAACTGGGTACATGCACAGAAGACAAAATATATACACAATTGTCAGTATTGATCCTTCTCTTCTTCCTAAGCACATCTGGTGCTAGTAATGCCTTCAGCTCACTGTAGTATTTAGCATCAGCACTATGAACTTGAATGGAGCCATGTAACAAGCTACAGAGGTCCATATGGGATAATTTTTATGGCATGTACTAGTATTTTCTAAAGTTAAACATACAGTTGTGCAGCTCACCAACATGTCCTCCAGCAAGTACTGTGTTTCCCATCTAGGATAGCTCTGCAGCAAACAAAGGGTTAGTGGGAATTTAAGATGAGAATTTTGGAGTTTTGAAAAAGTAAGATCCATAGCCACAATATAGCTTGGCTTTACACAGGAGTGCAGTGTTGTATAAAAAAGCAAGTCTGACACTGAAGAATGCAAGCCTATCTGGTGGCTGATGATGTTCTTGTGCCAAAAATACACCCTACAAAATGAATGAGATGGAGACAGTTTTTTTTTTGTCAACTCAAAGCTCTGTATTAATATATTTGTATTTGTAGTTTGTCTGCAGTGTTGCATGTTTCCCCTAAATCACCCAGAACCTGACTTTCTAGTATTATTTATTATCCACAATTCTTTCCCTCAGAACAAATGAACCCCCTCAAGCTAAGTTGAAATGTTTTATGGTAAATGACAGGATTAGCTGAGGGCTGATTTTGATGGATAAAGGTAATCACATGGTGTAACCTATTAGCATGTCAATGAAATACCCCTGAATAATGTACAATGACAACAGGAAATTAACAATCTATAAGTACACTATAACACTGATAGAAAAAAATCTGTTAGTTGAAAATTAGAAATGGCAAACTAAAGGCAAACATACACAGGTCAGTTTATTGAAAACAACCCTGATATTGGTGGGCAGGATATCAAACAAACCTAATTAGACATGTTAGAAAATGTTCTAATGGTCCTAGTCTCATCCTGATGGATTTGTTGAACATCGGCCGTGTTATGGAAAGGTCGTGAAGAGTAACTACTGCTGTAGACATCATGACTTATTGGTCCGAACAGAAAATTTTCATACAGTTAAGACAGCCGATAACATGGGTAATATGTATTTGTGTTAAAAATGAACATTCCATATAAAGTATATACGGAGCAATCAGTGTTACTTGACTGTCTGCTCTCTCCAGCTACCGGCCTGTTTCTCTTCTCCCTTTTGCTTCCAAACTACTGGAAGACACGTCTATGCTGACCTGGTTAATAACCTGCTAACTCTCTTTGACCACCTCCAGTCAGGCTTCTGCCATAACCACTCCACGGAAACTGCCCTCACTAAAGTGACCAATGATTTATTTAGTGCTTAATCTAAAGGTCACTACTCTTTGCTCATTCTTCTTGATCTGTCCTCGGCTTTTGATACTGTTGATCACCCTCTACTTCTTCAGATCATGGCCTCCTTAGGGATCCAGGACACTGCACTTTCTTGGCTATCCTCCTATCTCTCTGGTAGGACCTTTAGTGTTTTTCACTCTGAAACTAGCTCCACTCCTCGCCCACTCCCTGTAGAGGTCCCGCAAGGCTCGGTACCCGGTCCTCTTCTTTTCTCTATCTACACTTATGGCCTTGGATAAATTTAGTTCATTTGGGTTCCAGTATCACTGTATGCGGACGATACCCAAATTTACATCTATGCCCCGGATCTCCCTACACTTACATCCCAGGTCCCAGTTGCCTTAGTGTCATCTCTGCCTTCAGTCCTCCTGTTCTCAAACTAACATGGACAAGACTGAACTTGTCCTTTTCCCACCTCACGATCTGTTCCTTCCCTAGCCTTACTTAATATTAACAACACACCCATATCCCCATCTCTTATGTCCGCTGCCTGGGAATAATGCTAGATTCCGATCTTTCCTTCAAACCTCATGTCAATTCGATTGCCAACTCCTGTTGTCTCCAACTCAAAAACATCTCCCGCATTCGACCCTTCCTCTCGAAGGAAGTTACAAAAATCCTAGTCCATGCCCTAATCATATCCGGCTAGACTTCTGCAACACACTCCTGTGTGGTTTACCAAATAACCGCCTTGCATCGCTTCAATCCATTCTCAACTCTGCTGCTCCGCTCATTCATTTCCTTCTCGTTCTAATGCCTCTCCTCCCTGCCAGTCCCTCCACTGGTTGCCCATACGCAAAGGTCCAGTTCAAACTGCTTACCTTATACTATAAAGCACTATCCAACACAGCCCCTCCATATATCCAGAGCTGATCCAGCGATACCGTCCCAGGCGCAACCTCCACTCTGCAAATGATACCCTCCTCTCATGCACTCTGGTCACCTCTTCCATGCCCGCATTCAGGACTTTACTCGTGCTGCCCCTCTGCTCTGGAACTCCCTCCCTCCTTTGGTCCATCACTCCATCCCTTAACACCTTCAAACGTAACCTTAAAACCCACCTCTTTAGGCAGCATATAACCTGGCCTAAACATTACCCCCTTACTACCCAATATGATCCAACTCGCCTTTCACGCTCCCCATGTCAATCTATTTACAGCCTTCCGATCCCCGCAACCATGTCTTACCCCCATATCCTCTAGTCTGTAAGCTCTTTGGACAGGGTCCCTCTCTCATATTGTATCACGGTAATGCTGTAAAACTCCTCACTCTGTTTACTTATATTTTGTATTACCTGTGTATGTAATATGTATGACTTTGTATAACATGTATTACCCTAATGTAATGTATGATATGTAATTGTAAAACGCCACGGAAGATGTTGGCGCTATATAATGTTAGAAATATGTTAGAAGGCATTTGACCAGAAAAAAACAAAATCAGATTTCTGGCTCAGTAATTAAATTTTTTAAGATACCATATATATTCGAGTATAAGCCATCCGAGTATAAACCGAGGTACCTACTTTTACCAGAAAAAACAATTAAAGTGATTGACTCTAGTATAAGTCGAGGGGAGAAATTATGACCACACTGCCTTCTGATTCTGTACTGTTTCAAACACCCTTCAGTGTGTACCTTTGTGGGCATGCTCTGTGGCATTCTGAGGCACCCCTGGATCTGGCAGTACCTGTAACTTATAGCAGAAATCAGGCAGCCGAGGCTCGCCCCATGCTCCCTATACTGAAGAGCTGGCTGACATCCCTACTCGGCGCCGGGCAGTGACATCAGCCGGCACCCCGTAGAGAGAGAGTGGGAGAGAGTGTGCGGCTGCCTGATTTCTGCTATAAGGTAACTGACTTGAGTATAAACCGAGTTCGGTTTCAGGCTGATTTTACAGGTTTATACTTGAGTATATATGATAAAGTTTTTCTGATAGGGCCTGCTTAAAATAACATAAATAGAGAAACTACCAGCCGCAGTGCTATTTTAATACTTATCACCAAATAATGAGGATCTAAGGATAAGGGCTGAAGGTAACTCATTGAGCCTACCCAGCAAGGTGTATCCTAGACTAACAGCTAACTGTTTTAGACCTTATGCCAAATACAAGACTACAATGCTAATCTATAGCTGCTAAGCTGCAATTCACATCTCTGCATTTTATAGTGTCTCCCCAACACACCTTTAAAATCTGATTGGTCTAAATGAAATCTTGAATCTGATTGGATCGGGGTTTGGACCAATCAGATTTAGGGGGGGTAAAGGATTGGTCCAATATCCAAGATCCACAGTTGAAGTAAACCTTCAGGGATTTAATGATTTATTGACATTCTGATCTCAAAAGGTTTTTTTTTATCTGTGTCTCTTCTGATCCCTTGATGCATTTTAACAATCCCTTGGCAGACTAGACCATTATATGTTCCCTGATACATCAGTAAGAAATAATGGGCCACCTCAGAAATATTTTTGCCCTCTGACAAGTGTCTATGTGCTAGTCTTTTATATATGACAGGTGTTTGGCAGCTATTCTTTATTTTCTACATAAAATAAGCTAGGTACACACAGTACTGATAAAGCCCTGATACCATTTGCAGGGGTGCCCTTACATGAAGCAAACTGAAACATTTGTCAGGCGTACCCTGTGGAACACTTAAAAGGTGGCAGTTAAAAATATCCTCCTTTCTGCAATACTGCATTTCATCACCAGTCCACCAGTCAGTGTTAATTCAGTCCTCCAGTAACCAGTCAGTGTTAGTCAGCCCACCACACCCACCTCCACAAGCCATGCCTATGTTCCCTGACAAAGCCTGCTTCACGTAAAACACACATACAGCCTATAAGCGGCAGTTAAAATTGTTTCAGGTACCAAAAACCCTAGGAACACCCCTGACTGTTTGATTCGATGGTATTGGGATTTATCTGCACTGGTGTGGCGGATTTCCCGAACGAGTGCGCGGCCGGCGACGTTTGGCTTAGCCAAATGGTTGTTCAGGAAAGGCCCTAAAATTCCCCCACTGCAGTCGAAGGAAACACACACTCCCGAATTTCCTCCATGTGAACACTCAGGGCTGTGTGTATTCTGATCTTTGAAAAATGATAGTCAGATCCTGTCTGTCAGTTTTCAAAAGTCTGGGTATGTACCTTTCTGGTCTGCTCTTTTTATCAAACAGTGTTTATAAAGAATCCACTGCACATCCAATCTCATTATAAAGTGTTACAGTCCTAAACCATCCCAGGGTAACCTAGTGGCTAAATGACCATCTGATGCCCAGAATCCCAGAGTATACCTTTAGCGCCTATCCCCAATCTACAGCCGCTGTCTTACCTATAGACAAGCCCCCGATCGTCAGGAGACTTGTTGGGTCTCGCTGTACACGGTTACCCCCAGGTCTTAAAGCACAAGGTATGGACGCTGGAAAACTGAAACACCAAAGGATATTACAGGAACTGGAAGACAAAAGATAAGGGAACAAGAGCACAAACATACAATTACAGGAAATATGAAGAACCAGATTGGCTACTAATTGCCGCAACAAGAAACATTAAGTGGACCACTAGCTTGGCAACCAAGCTATAACAGGCAAGGTGGTGAATAGTCAGTGAAAGCAATATAAAGACCAGAGGAACCAATGGGGAAAGGATTGGCAGAGCCAGATGCAGGGATTGGCTTATTTGAATGAATTGGCTCTCCTTCGTTGAGGATAGGAGGAGATAAGGAGGGGTGCCTTCACGTGTCCGTACGGCATCAGAAGAGGATCGGGCGGGTGTGCGAGCAGAAGCAGACGTGCTTATGCACAAAGACGCTGGACTTGGAGGATGACGTCCACCCTGACGAAGGAGCCCGAAGATTGCGAGACCGACGGACCCGCCACGGATTGGGAAGAAGGAAAGTGCCTGACAGACCACTTCCATTTGGGACATGCAAAAAAATAAAGGGGAACTGTGGTCTCCAAACAAGTAAATTAAAGGCCAGTTTCCTACCTTTAAAACAAGCCATCAGCCACCTCTCTACGTGCTCCACAGCCAAGATATAAAGAAATGACTGACCAGAAAGTTAATCGGTGGGAGGCTGACATGTGACATTCCTAAAGCTTCTCCTGCACAGTGCCGCTGGTGAGCACAGCCTCAGACTCCCTCAGTGTGTGAGGGAGCAGAAAGTCCCTCCTCCTCTTGTTGTGTGAAGTCCTGACAAAGAAGGTAAGGGAATCTACAGCCCTCTTTCCCACTATGTGAAAACAGCAGTTCTCATTCTGCCTGAAAAGGCTGTTTCCACAGAGTTTTCTGTAGGGGTGGGTGGGTGTCTGAGTAGCCCACGGCACCCGTGAGTGGGGGCCTTTTGCACCCGTGAGTGGGCGGGGCTTATGCACTTGTGAGTGTGTGGGACTTATGCACCCGTGACTAGAGGAACCATGGGGTCCATGAGTGGGAGGAACCAGGGGGGCTGCAAAGGGGAGGAGGAGACACAGTGCAGATTGACTGACATGGTTTCAGAGCAGGAAGTGCAGGGACCTGGTGATGCGTGATCACACACCAAAATGTACATATCTTCAAAACTATCAAAACAAACAATAAAAATAAATAGCAAAAATTCCCAGGAGAGAATTCCTATCAATTTACCTAAAGTAATTTTTGGACCACAGTTCCCCTTTAATTACCTTTTACGAATAGATTTTAATACCAATGTCGGTTAAAGGACACATTAAATCACATAATTTTTTAGAGAAAATTCTTAAAGTGAAAAGGTCATAGTGTCTGTGCAAATTCATACATCTTCGAGTTAAAGAAAAGTGTCCAGTATTAAAGAATTCCGGTAAATGGTTAAAATTACCAAAATCGTTGTCACATTCTGTATATGCACCTTATATATTTTTCAAACTTCATCTAATCGTCTATTCTAAATCTTCTTAAAGGGCATCTATAGTGGGAAAATGAACTTTTTTTTCTTTCTTTCCATGTGTTCTATAATTCCCCACAACCCCCAGAGTGTCTTCACTTTTTTCAGATTCCCTCTCTGTCCTGAAATACACCCGTTAGAAGAATACGTGATTGCATTCCTGTAGTCCTACTTGGACTGTCAATCAAATCCCTGTGACGTGATCCCCCCTCCCTGCTCTGTAAAAACATAGAGATACGAGCATTAGCAGGGGAGAGAGGTAGCTTTGATGTTAGATATAAGGCTGCATTGACCCACCTTCTTATAAGCTTTCACTGATTGATGATGGGTCACAAAGTGAGAGATCGTAAACTGTACTGTTCTCCTTCTTCTGTGTCTCCAGGACAGCTTGCTTTCTATTGGCCACGTGCGTGGGTGTGTTTTTCAGGATGTTGAACTTTAAACTCCTATGCATATGATAAGCTTGTCGGTTAGCCGGGTTGAGACATGGAGGGGTAACAGAGGGGAGGTGGAAGGGGGGAGTGCTGCACACAGATCTGACACCATAGTTAAACAGAGTCACTGACAGGGATAGGATTAAGGCAGCACAAGAGTACATGAATTTAACTTTGCAAAGGGGCAATGTGTTTTTTTCACTATAGATGCCCTTTAATTCTAAATTCTTCCCAACTTAAATACAAGTACTACTAATTTCAGTTAATACAAATGGAGGAATCTAGGGTTCTTCCAGGTGCGTATATTTTATACACATGTAAATTCCAAATCTTAACATTTTATAGTAAGATATTTATGGGGGATATATTATTTTGCTTCTTTTGTATATCAGTTTTTTATCCACTGAAAATGGCTTTTAGTGAGTCTGACAGGTTCATCTTTCTTCTAGCTGTCATATTGGGGTGTAAGCTAGAGAATAAGGGTCACTGTTAGGATGTGCCAATTTTTGAGAAAATTCCCTTAAGCTGGGTACACACAATGAGATATTCGGTCCGATCGACCGATGTTCAGTGTATAGGTCGATCGGACCGAAATTATCGCATCCGAATGGCCCATATCCGATCGACCGTTCGTCCAAATCGGACGAAAGGACGATCGGACAGGATGGTAAACGTCGATCGGGCGGTCCTCTATGGACGCACGATCGTCGCGGTGACTATCAGACGCGGCTGCTTTGCCGTGACCGACAGTCCTTCCTCCTGGCCGACCGTTCGAAAGTATCGAACGGTCGGTCAGGAGGAAAAATCGCTAGGTGTGTACCTAGCTTAAAGGTCCTGTCATTCATTACAGTAGGGCGAGATAAAATTATCTGTCCTTTTCTGCCTAGGTGTCAGCAGTTGACTCTGTGGTAGTCTACCCACATCTTTCTCTACCTTTTCAGAAGTGTATGCGGATATTTCCTGTCGCGTTTATGAGGAAGTAAGTAGAAATTTAGACTCTACACAGTAAAATTATAATAAGCCCTCCTATAAAATTTAACGGGGTAATAGTCTGGATCCCAACAAGACTACAAAACGTATTGCAATCGGAACACCTAAAACAAAACCAAAATTCCCCAGCAACCAATGATTAAAAAGGGGAATGCAGTTTTATCCATAGACTCCCAATTATTAAATACACCAGCTTTATTAACATTTATAAAATCTCTAAGTTGGCTGGCCAGCCACAAATTACTTACAAAGTTCAATAGTTATAAAAAATTCAATAATGCACATAAATAACCCTATACCACAACTGCAGTTCTGTCTCTCAATGGTTTCAATATCCAGCACCACAGTATATCCACCAATATGTACTGCTGTAGACTCACAGACAGCTCCTACTCTTCACTTTCTGGAACTTTGAACAGGCACTGCAGGAGAACCATAATGAGCAGAGGAGTAAGGTAACACTGTTTAACACTGCACAGTGGGGCCACTAAAGAAAAAAAAAACACATAGCAAGCTCTGGGTAGATTTCTTGTAAGAGTCTAGTCTCAGCCATGACGCCAGTCATTTCCTACCCTATTATTCCTATATGTATATGTATGTATCAGAGAACAAACGGAGCACTCCTGGGTCAGATTTATTACCAACAACAATGTAGGCAGAGAACCTACGCGTTTCAGCCCATTACCACAGGGCCGTCCTCAGGGTTAATCCAATTGGATTAAGAAACTGGACACTATACAACCGAAAGGTCTAAACGAACAATGTTTTCTTAAAGAAAGATAATTTGGTGATCCTGTTCATTTAAAACATTGTAATGTATAAAATTGGTTTTAGATGATTTTAAATATATACACCATTTACTAGTTACACAGGAATAAGATCACAGATGTTTTTATATTACTGATGTTTTATATGTACACGGTTTGAGTATTAGTAGCACTAGCACTTTATTACTAGATAATATGAATGTAAGTAAATTAGTGAACCTTTTAACTATTCAGGTTGTTACATTGGTCCACTCATGATGATGTCACTTAAATTAGGGGAGTACCTTAGTATTTATAAGGTGAGCTTGGTGTGATTCACATAGGCTTGATAAAGGTCTTAGTTCACAGACCGAAATGTTGCTGATTGCACATGCTGCACTAATTGTTGCACTTTATTTTGCACATATATTGAATAAAAGTTGAAAAGGACCCTTGAGTGCACTTGTATATCTACCACTGGATATCATTTATTTGAAGTAGCACCAGGGCAAGGAATAATTATTGTGAAGAGAGTGCCCGGGTGCAATGCCTGTCAAAAGGGACACATCAAACAACCGAAGCATACAGGGCACTCTCGGGACTGAATCAACTAATCCACACGTCTGAACTGTTGTCAATGCATTTTGCCCCCCATCTAGGCTGTCATCATTTAGCCACTGTGGGATTTTAATGCAAGCTATTTACTGGTGTTAAAATCCAGCGCTAAAACTATCACAAACACAATATTGAATCGCGAGCATCGGATACGCAGGTAATTTTGGCGTAACACGTGCATTCTAATATTGATTTAAAGTCACGCTAACCAGTATATTTGCCCAGCGAGTCTGGGTAAATCAGCCCCATTATGTTGTGAGTACAAAGTATTTTACCCATTGTTAAAACCACCTTTACTAAGGTTTTTTAAATGAAATTTTTTTAAATGCCACCCGAAAGTTTGTAAAACTTTGAACACTAATGTTTGCAGTTATTTGGAAAAAAAATATGACTGTCCTGTTAGTTTTACTCTACCAAGCCAACTGTGACTTGCAATTCTTCAAAGTATGTAATAGCTGCTTCCTATCGGACAATTTCTAGATTTGGTTTTACAATATTCCTAGCACGTCAAAATTTGGCAAAGCACAGCAGCACAGTTACCAAGGAAAGAAACTTAGGTCAGAGACATGTATATAAATGCATATCACATTGAATGTAATTTCAAATAAAATTATAATGCTGTTTAAGGTTTTTTGTTTTTTTACACAAATTTACCAGCTAAATAGAATGTTGCTTGTATGTCAATTGGAATTTTTTCAGGTCTGCAATGGAGATTTAAAGGTGATTCCCAATATATATATCAATGCTTAGTTCACACTATAAAGAGTGCAACTAATGGCATAAAGTATGAACCATACAAAAACAGAACTAAACAGAACTATGGACTCATGTGCATCCAATTTAATTTAAAATAATCCTAATGTAAACCCTTTTATCACCAGAACACCTATACATTGTTCTCCAGTAAGTTGCATTCACATATATGTAAGAATTAGATTCTATAACTAAAAAGGCTTCCAGTAGAGGTCACAGCCCATGTAGTCGTCAAAGAGTATTGGTTACCCCCCCCCACTGGCTCCACTTTTTACTGTATTGTCCCTGTGGACATATTTTTTATACAGATGTCTTCATACCAATTTGGACTTTCAAAGCTGCTTGTTGCCCTGTGGTTTATTTTACAGCCTGAATTGCTAAGATCCTACCTGGAACAATACAAAATAGTATTTTTATGTAATTTTTAAAATTTTATTTATTTATTTTTTTGCTTCCATTCTCTTACTAGAAAAAGATAATGTTTCTAAATGTACCTGTTTTCTTTGCATTAGCTCAGCAGGCTGATACTCAACTTTTAGAAACCTGCAGCCCATGAGGTTACAGGTTTAAATCCCCAGACTTATGATATTTTGCCCCACCGTTCTTGATAGGAAATAAACTGTAAAGATTACTTTTGATCTTTGTATAAAAACCAAAGGAATATGTGGGGAATAGATATTGTTTTAATAAACAATTTCACGCTGCTAAATATATGTTCTGTGTTTGAGAAGCAGAATCTGCTGTGCTGTAATATGAATGGATGTCAGCTTTAAGGGGGTAGAACAGGCTGTAGCCTCCTTGATTTCATCGGCTGTGGACTATAGAGCAGCTTGTGGAGGTGGGCGTGGTTTATGGAGGTGGGTGTGGTGGGCTAACTAACTGGCTGGTAAATTGAAGGGCTAAAATGACACTGACTGGTTAACTGGAGGGCTGACTTGACACCGGATGGTGAACTTGAGGGTTTGCCTAACAGTGCTACTGAACCCTACAGTCCTCCAGTTCAGCAGACACTGTTAGGTCAGCCCTCCAGTTCAGCAGACACTGTTAGGTGAGTCCTCCAGTTCAGCAGACACTAATACTTCCCTTTTGTGAGATGAAAGTCTCAGCTATGTGCATTGCTTGATAGAGGCTATTTGCCTAAATTATATTGTCATATATGATTTTTTTTAAAAGAACATGCCATCCTTTCTACACTGTAATTACACTGGAGGTGGGAGGTCTTGTTCCTACATACTGTTGTGCAATAATATAAAATATATTACCTGTCAAAACTAGTCTTTGCTTGTTTCCTTTCTCCCAGCATCAAGTGCAGCATAGTGTGTTTGGTATGTGTATTCACACTAGGGGCATACCAAATAACAGATTATTTAATGTGTAACAGAGGTTTTAATTGATATATTTGAAAAGTTAGCTTTAGCCTTTTCTTCTCCTAAATGACAAATTTTAGGGACGAAAGGCAGCAATCCTGGGTGTTGGAATAGCTCCTTAACCTCCCGGCCTTCAATCAATCCATTAAAGGAATAGTTCACTTTTGCAGTGAAGTATTTCTTTAACACTATAGCAGTTTCTCTGTGCTATTGTATTACAATACAGAAGTGTCATATTTTATAATGGAAGGTGCAGTGGAATAAAACCTTATAAAACTTAGCTGTGGCATTGAGGGGCATATTTAAAACCCAGTTGTATCGTAAAAGTCCAATCATAATGGTATTATATGGGTGATGTTAAACCTAGGATTGCGATCATAAATTTACAACCACAATTACAGATTCACGACAGCTATCATAGATGTACATCCACAATCATACATTTTTAAGTAAACATATATGTAAAAAGTTAAGAGCCAACAGCTCAACAAAGCTATGATTAAGAGTTAGTATCAGTGATGGTTTGTGCACCCACAGATGCATTCGAAATGGTTTACTTATTACATTTGTAATAACATGACACCGCAAAGAGGGTTTCCTGGAATAATCTATGCAGCAAATACAGATGGGATATCACAGGCTCAGCGTGACTACTTTCGCAACGAGAGAGACATTTGACAGCTGAAAGGATTTACAATAGGAAATAGTGGTTTCCCCCTAGATCATGGACCTAACATCCTGTTCTTTGTAGATTATTACTGGAAGGCACCTGTCCACAGTCAATTCTAGCTGTGAATAAATAGATCAGATGGAGAAACGATTTACTCAGCACAGATGAATCATGCTTATAGAAAGAGAACACTTAGCCTTGCTCAGTGTCAGGGCAAGTAAATGTTGCCACATGCAGAAGGCTGATCTCTCTCACACACACACACATACACACTATTTTGCTGTACAGTAAAACTGTGCAGTTACCCAATAATTGTATGTCCTGCTTTACACCTGAAGTCTGCAAGTAATATTTGTCTATCAAGAGTCAAATTCTAAAATGCAAAAGTGAACAGTAAAGTTCTAGAATCATAGATTAGAAATAAAATTTAAACTAAAAACTTTTCAATTTTATTCCAGCCATTGCCATTTCAATATATTATTGGCTTGGTGCTTTTTCCCTTACCCTCATCTAATAAACAAAAGCATTGTGTTTAAACATCATTTGGAACAGGCTGTGATCAAATATCAAATAATCATTATATTGACAAATTAGTAAACATTAAAAAAAAAAAAAACGATTTGCTGGTTTGACGATTGTTTTCAACACAAAAAGTATTGACACAGGCATGTGCGCTGTTAGTATTCGAGGATGTGTGCTGACAACATGGCTGTATTCATTGCGTTAAGTCAGATATTGCGGCGAAAAGAGAAAATGACTGCAAGCGAAGGTAAAAAGCGATCTTAGTAAAAGCAGACATTTTTAGTAAGTTCAGTAAGCGAATTGGCGATAGGAGACGATAATTAGTTTTCGCCGCTTGGTATCACTTTATAAATTTCAGAACCATGGTGATATCGGTGGTGAAAAGTTAACAAACCCTTACAAATATACCCCTTTGTCCAGATGATCAGAACAAGAAAATCCCAGTCTATTTAGAAATGTGTCCTAACTTTAATTCTAATACTTGTTGATATCTTGTTTTACGCAAGCAATGAAAGTAGCATCAGTTTACACTGGACATGAACTCACTCACAGTCACCAAGAGAATGACGAAGTTTAAAGGGAATGCATGGGGTTTTCCAAGAGGACTAATCCAGATATTTTTGCCATGGCATGTTTATGTGGTTAGTTCTGCTGAGGGATCTTGGTTACCTATTGAATTTGAGTTATTGACATTACTGATAATCATTTGGAGGGACTTACTAAAAGGCAAAGCAGATTTAATATGCCATATTTCCATCGTGTAAATAATTACCTTTATATTTGACCTTATAACAAAACAATCTTTAAAAGACACTCATTTACAGGGAAGCGTTGGGTTTTTTTGGAGTTAAAGTCACACTAACCCGAATCCTAAATGGATTTTAGAGCACAGCGCCATTTCCAAATGTTTTTGGAAATAGCACTGTGCTAACGATCCAAAACCCCTATCGTAGTGCGAAACTTAACGGGACAGGTTAGGGAGTGTTAAAGTCACGCTTCTTACCGTAGCCCGATCCCGTGATGCAATACCTGGCGTAATCTCATTTACGCCAGGTATTGTATCGCGTGATCGGGCTAAGGTAAGTAGCGCGATCTTATGTATTGAATCTCCCTGTTAGTATTGTATAGTATTTGAGGTTGAATAAAGACATATGTCCATCCAGTCCAACCCATCTAGCAATATCCACATTTCCTGCCTGTTAATCCAGAGGAAGGCAAAAAAAAACCCACCAAATTTATGAAGGGGGAAAAAATTCCTTCCTGACTCCAAGTGGCAATCGGAAATATCCCTGGATCAACTCTAACTTATGTATCAATACCAGTAACTTAAACCCAATTTTACTGAAAATTAGAGGAAGAAATCGGATAGTCAGTACATATTATTTTTTGTGTATTTACCAGCAAAGCCAGTATATGTTGTACTAATATACCGGTAATAAACTGCTGTTTTATAACCCTAAAGGAAAACAAATCTTATGGTTGTTTCATACTGTATAACTTAGTAGTTACATGATCAGAGCATTAACTGAATGTATCCATACCTAGGGATACTTAGGAAATATACTCTAGAGCCTTTAATTATTTTTTTTACACATGTCAAAGTTTATGAGCAGCTGTTTGGCTTGTCCTTCACTAGTAGAATGCTATTCTAATCCGTATTTGTTCCTGTTAGAACAGAGAGAAAACCCAGAACATATTAGAAAGCCAAGTATGTGTATAAGAACAGCTTACCATTAATGCAAAGGTATGCATTGCTGATTGACCATATCTACTATTTAAAATGAAGAATATTATAAAAACATGCACATATAATTTAATAATGTATACACCAAATGCAGAAGAACCAGCACAGCTATAGGATGTATACCATGGGACCGTAAGCACATCACACTGTTTTCATAGTCTAGCTTTCCCTTTTGAAGGCCCTGTGCCTTCTATAACAAGCAACTAAGCTCTGGTACACATGGGTCACTAACACAACTGGTATTTTGATCGATCAGCCATACCACTAAATCATGGTAAATGTTACAGTCTTAAAGGGACACTAAACCGGCATAGGCATGCACAGCGCATGGTTATCTTATTATTCACAGGGAGGTTAGATCACTTATTCTCACCTCCCTGTGAATACTAGAACGTCCAGGTTAAAGAGTTGAACTTACCTGCCGGCTTCTCACCAGCAAAGCTCCTATCTTTTCTGCATGTGTGCCTACAATAAAGATAGGAGTGCAATCGGCTAGTGAGACTCTGCGAGTGGAGCAGAGGTAAATTTAACACGGTATCCCCAGTATTCAATAATTCACAGGTAGGTGGGAATAAGTGATCTCACCTCCATGTAAATAATAGACAAAGATGCACTATACATGATGCACTATAGGCTATAACGATTTAATGTCCCTCGAAATGGAAAGCAAGACTGATTGGACCAAAATATTGCCTTTACAACTTACATTACCAACTGACAGACTGCCTTTAAGCCATCCTATTACATTGGTAATGCTTTGACCTATCATTTTGGTCTGCTTTTTCATTCTAGAGACATGTGATGGTAGGGAGGTATGTCTGATATTTGTGTTCATCTCACACTTGATATGATTATGCACTAAATTAACTTTAACAGCCCACAGTTCATACATTTTAAGGATACCAATCCAGCAGAGGCAGTGGATCTACACAATATAGTGTATGGGTGGGGAAATAACTCTAAAGGTTGGGCTGTCCTCTGATAGACTTCCATCTTAGGCAACATAGTTATATATATTTCAGTATGAGTTCTAAGTCATATACATTAATAGTATTGATATTGAAATGCCTGGTAAACGTCTTCACTAGAAGCTGGTGATCCATACTAAACCTTAAAGGGCATGTCCACCCCCAAAACAATAATCCCCCCCACTACTGGCCCCACCATGTAGTGTAGTTTAACCCTTACCTCACATCCCAACTCCATAAGGTTCTCCTGTAGTTCCTCCCCAAAGTCCCAAAAACTGCCCACCAGGAGGATAGCAAAGTCCATATAGGACTCTGCCTCCTACCTGGCCTCCGGGAGAAGTTTGGCATGCGTACTGCAGCCCTTCTCCCCCTCCCTCCCCCTCCCTTTCCCTCCCTCTCCCTCCCATTTTGCTATCCCTCCCCCTACCATAAAACCCCTTGGCCCTGTAATAGTATAGGTTCCCCCAGCCCCAACCGCATAAAAATTATTTTAAGAAAGACCCCAGAACTGTACTTACCTTCCCTCTCTCCACCGGCATTCTGACCAGCCGGCAGCTGGCTGAGAGGCAGCCAATCACGGACGCGGCTGCCGGTCCCGCCCCCTGCTTGCAGTGTCTTGCAAGCAGAAGGCCGGGCCAGGCATCGGAGGAGAGAGGGAAGGTAAGTAAACATCGGGGCACTTTCTTAAAACTTTTTTATAGCGGTTGGGGTTGGGGGAGCATGTACTATCATATAGCAAAAGTTTAAAATAAGGGTGGACATGCCCTTTAAGGCATTCAGAGCTGGATGACCTCCAGACCACTGTTCCCTCTAATTCCTTATTGGCTGCATTTACAGATATATATCATCATTTTGTGAGCACTTTATTTTAACCTGTGTGCGCAGCCCAGCTTAGTTGTGAGCACACAAGTGACTGTGCAGCTTAGAAGGAAAATTGTCCCAGACAGACAGACTATTGGCAGAAAGTCCAATAGTTACTATATGGGTCTCTTCCTGGCACAGATCATGAGCACCTAAAGATAATATTAACATGTGGTTATCCTATTTGAGATTGGTTGTTAGTCATTGTCTTGCCGTGTAGACATTGGATAATTTTTATTGATTGGTGTGTAATTTTTATTGTTATTTGCTTTGAACATTTTCTTCTGTAAGTAAGCTTTTGCCTTTTGTCATTTAAACGTGAATTATACAATCACATTGGGCCATAATTATAAAAAAGCGAAATTAGGGCAAAAATATTACCGCCGCACATCGCGGCCGCGAAAATAGCGCTATCGCCATATTTATATGGCGATGTGTTGTGGTAATTTTAAGTCCCTTCGCAGCGATACTGTACAGTATCGCCGCGAAGGGACTTAAAATCCCTTCCCGATGCCTCTGCTAAGGGGGCGGGGCATACGCCCACCCCGCCCCGCCCAACAACCCCCCGCGGTGATGGAGACCACCCACCGCCGCTTCCCAGCAGCCGCAGGGGTACCTCTCGGGTCGGCGGCCTCAGCGGAGTTGGTGTCGCCGGGACTGGAAGAAAGAAGACCCAAGGGCCCAAGGGCTCTTTAAGAGCCGCACACTGGGGGTGACCCCACCAAAGGCACTTGTCAGTGCCGCAAGGCCCTTACAAGCCGGGGAGGGGGGTCCGGTTCGGGGGGTCTCTGCCGCCGCGGGGGGTTGTGGGGCGGGTGGGTGTGTCTCCTGGGGCAGGTGCGACCACCCGCCACGGTTGCCTGCCCATCCCCGCCGCAGGGAGCTAGTATCGGCTGCCTTCGCCACCTTCAAGGTGGCGAAGTAAAACAGCCGATACTAGCAGAGCGAAACACATACCGCCGCTTTATAATAGAAGCGGCGGTAACAGGTAAGTATCGACGCGAAGGGTTAACGCTTCGTTAACTTTTCACGGCCATTTTCGGACCTTAATAAATCGGCGTTAAACGCGATTTATGCGTTAATGTCAGGGAAAACGGACGCGAAAACGTAACAAAGTCTTATAAATATGCCCCATTGTGTATATAAACACTCTTTCCTGAAATCTTTATCAAGTACTGTAATTCTTACATCATTCTACTGATCTACATCTTTCAATGGAAATGTTGTACCGGGCTCCCTCTAGAGCAAATGCTAATTATGGTTGTTTGGCCTTACTTAAGTGAATAAATAAATGTATGACCTTTATAAGATTAACGACAAATTTGTCTTTGGATATTTTTAGCAATCCTATTATATCTTTAAACTGATATGTTCAGAATTTCTTAGGCAAAAACTCTGGGTAAGTGTTTGATTAAGTTAGAATGAGGTGAAAGTGAGAAATGCAAAGATTAAAGTAGGATGTCATAATCCGTTAATAATAATCATAATAATAATCAGCATTTTCCCCTTTCTTAGAAAAAATAGTAATGTTTCTGTCTTCTCTTTGATGCCATAATGATGTTTTGAAAAAGGTTTTCATAGTTTTAGAAATTATAGGTGTTGTAAATTTGAAGGCAGCAATTCGCTGTTATGTCAATTTTTTTTTAACAAGAAAGCCTTTCAGTTGCATATACCTAAGTAATCTCTCTTCTATTTTTAGTACCATATCCCTTGCTCCTGCAATGCTCTGATGGTTAGAATAAGAAGATTGTGAAAGTGTGGGAAGATTAGCCAGAATCACAGTATGACAAAGTAAAACAGTTACCACACTGATAAGAGAGTGAAGGGAAGAGGAATCCATCACTGATATAATTGCATTATTCATTTTCACAGCGGCAATGTATAAGGGCAGAATTCATTTACTAGTTGGTGTACTGCTTTGGTTCTATGGACTCTTTCAGCATTATGATGCCACAAATATACCATTTGACCACAAAAAGATAATTAACTTCACCTGCCCTCTTATGTCTTTTAATGCACCCAGGTAGAGGACCTATCGATTCAAACCAGAAGAATGCAGTTGCGGCTCTTTCTTGTGTCTGAAGTCTGCAAGATGCATGTCTTCCTATAGGCCAGGTCCTGGACAAAAGCAGGGGCATTCATTATTGCAGGCATTCTAATGTACCCTTATTGATGCTTTCATTTGCTATTTTAAATTATTTTAAAGAGAATTCCAACCATGAACGTGACTCTAAGAAAAATGGCTATATGATCTTTTTATTCCTAAACAGTATAGGAATAAGTTTCATTTTTTAGGTTTATGAGCTGACTGTCTGTTGGTTTGTTTGTATATGTTGGGGTGAGTTCGGGAATGGTGGAGAATCTGGCTCAGTCCCCTGTAGTTGTAATAATGAACTATGGAACAATCTTACAGAGTGCTGGATATGCTTCTAATAAAGATGTTTGAAACTGTTGTTTCATTCCATTTCGAATTTTCCAGAAAATTCGAAGATTCGAAACGGACCCATAGAAGTCTATGGGAGAATTTTTTTTCTGTCCATTTTGAGGGACAGTTTCTGTCCATTTTGAGGGACTGTAGGTTACTGTAAATGACACAGAGACCTGGGGAATGGTCTGGGGAACCCGTAATATAACTAAAACTTATTTTAAGTTCGGGCTGTTTTCGAGCTTCCACGTTCTATTTTCAAGGTTACCGAAATCGATCGCTACTTTGAGGGTTTAATTTTCGATAATCGTCTACTTTCAATTTTCAATAATCGTCACTTTCGATTTTCGATAATCATCTACTTCTTTTTTCGATAATCATCTACTTTCGATTTTCGATAATCGTCTACTTTCGATTTTCGATAATCGGCTACTTTCGATAATCGGCTACTTTCAATTTTCGTAATCGTCTACTTTCGATTTTGCCCAAGGGCTCTTTTAAGAGCCGCACACTGGGGGTGACCCCACCAAAGGCACTTGTCAGTGCCGCAAGGGCCCTTACAAGGGCCGGGGAGGGGGGTCCCGGTTCGGGGGGTCTCTGCCGCCGCGGGGGGTTGTGGGCGGGGTGGGTGTGTCTCCTGGGGCAGGTGCGACCACCCGCCACGGGTTGCCTGCCCATCCCCGCCGCAGGGAGGCTAGTATCGGCTGCCTTCGCCACCTTCAAGGTGGCGAAGTAAAACAGCCGATACTAGCAGAGCGAAACACATACCGCCGCTTTATAAATAGAAGCGGCGGTAACAGGTAAGTATCGACGCGAAGGGTTAACGCTTCGTTAACTTTTCACGGCCATTTTCGGACCTTAATAAATCGCGTTAAACGCGATTTATGCGTTAATGTCAGGGAAAACGGACGCGAAAACGTAACAAAGCTTTATAAATATGCCCCATTGTGTATATAAAACACTCTTTCCTGAAATCTTTATCAAGTACTGTAATTCTTACATCATTCTACTGATCTACATCTTTCAATGGAAATGTTGTACCAGGGCTCCCTCTAGAGCAAATGCTAATTATGGTTGTTTGGCCTTACTTAAGTGAATAAATAAATGTATGACCTTTATAAGATTAACGACAAATTTGTCTTTGGATATTTTTACAATCCTATATATCTTTAAACTGATATGTTCAGAATTTCTTAGGCAAAAACTCTGGGTAAGTGTTTGATTTAAGTTAGAATGAGGTGAAAGTGAGAAATGCAAAGATTAAGTAGGATGTCATAATCCGTTAATAATAATCTAATAATAATCAGCATTTTCCCCTTTCTTAGAAAAAATAGTAATGTTTCTGTCTTCTCTTTGATGCCATAATGATGTTTTAAAAGGTTTATTCATAGGTTTTAGAAATTATAGGTGTTGTAAATTTGAAGGCAGCAATTCGCTGTTATGTCAATTTTTTTTTTAACAAGAAAGCCTTTCAGTTGCATATACCTAAGTAATCTCTCTTCTATTTTTAGTACCATAAATCCCTTGCTCCTGCAATGCTCTGATGTTAGAATAGAAGATTGTGAAAGTGTGGGAAAAAAAAAAAAATAAAAATACAATAAAAATAGAACCACAGAAAAAAAAAAATCAACAGTATATGACAAAGTAAAACGTTTTCCCACTGATATAGGTCAAGGGAAGAGGAATCCATCACTGATATAATTGCATTATTCATTTTCACAGCGGCAATGTATAAGGGCAGAATTCATTTACTAGTGGTGTACTGCTTTGGTTCTATGGACTCTTTCAGGCATTATGATGCCACAAATATACCATTTGACCACAAAAAGATAATTATACTTCACCTGCCCTCTTATGTCTTTTAATGCACCCAGGTAGAGGACCTATCGATTCAAACCAGAAGAATGCAGTTGCGGCTCTTTCTTGTGTCTGAAGTCTGCAAGATGCATGTCTTCCTATAGGCCAGGTCCTGGACAAAAGCAGGGGGCATTCATTATTGCAGGCATTCTAATGTACCCTTATTGATGCTTTCATTTGCTATTTTAAAAATTATTTTAAAGAGAATTCCAACCATGGAACGTGACTCTAAAGAAAAATGGCTATATGATCTTTTTATTCCTAAACAGTATTAGGAAATAAGTTTCATTTTTTTAGGTTTATGAGCTGATTTTAAAAGGACCCTTGAGTGCACTTGTATACTACCACTGGATATCATTTATTTGAGTAGCACCAGGGCAAGGAATAATTATTGTGAAGAGAGTGCCCGGGTGCAATGCCTGTCAAAAGGGACACATCAAACAACCGAAGCATACAGGGCACTCTCGGGACTGAATCAACTAATCCACACTTGAACTGTTGTCAATGCATTTTCCCCCCATCGGTCTGTCATCATTTAGCCACTGTGGGATTTTAGCAAGCTATTTCTGGTGTTAAAATCCAGCGCTAAAACTATCACAAACACAATATTGAATCGCGAGCATCGGATACCAGGTAATTTTGGCGTAACACGTGCATTCTAATATTGATTTAAAGTCACGCTAACCAGTATATTTGCCCAGCGAGTCTGGGTAATCGCCCCATTATGTTTGTGAGTACAAAGTATTTTACCCATTGTTAAAACCACCTTTACTAAGGTTTTTTAAATGAAATTTTTTTAAATGCCACCCGAAAGTTTGTAAAACTTTGAACACTAATGTTGCAGTTTTTGGAAAAAAAATATGCTGTCCTGTTAGTTTTACTCTACCAAGCCAACTGTGACTTGCAATTCTTCAAAGTATGTAATAGCTGCTTCCTTCGGACAATTTCTAGATTTGGTTTACAATATTCCTAGCACGTCAAATTTGGCAAAGCACAGCAGCACAGTTACCAAGGAAAGAAACTTGGTCAGAGACATGTATATAAATGCATATCACATTGAATGTAATTTCAAATAAAATTATAATCGTTTAAGGTTTTTTGTTTTTTTACACAAATTTACCAGTAATAGAATGTTGCTTGTATGTCAATTGAATTTTTTCAGGTCTGCAATGGAGATTTAAAGGTGATTCCCAATATATATATCAATGCTTAGTTCACACTATAAAGAGTGCAACTAATGGCATAAAGTATGAACCATACAAAAACGAACTAAACAGAACATGGACTCATGTGCATCCAATTTAATTTAAAATAATCCTAATGTAAACCCTTTTATCACCAGAACACCTATACATTGTTCTCCAGTAAGTTGCATTCACATATATGTAAGAATTAGATTCTATAACTAAAAGGCTTCCAGTAGAGGTCACAGCCCATGTAGTCGTCAAAGTATTTGGTTACCCCCCCCACTGGCTCCACTTTTTACTGTATTGTCCCTGTGGACATATTTTTTATACAGATGTCTTCATACCAATTTGGACTTTCAAAGCTGCTTGTTGCCCTGTGGTTATTTTAACACCTGAATTGCTAAGATCCTACCTGGAACAATACAAATAGTATTTTTATGTAATTTTTAAATTTTATTTATTTATTTTTTTGCTTCCATTCTCTTACTAGAAAAAGATAATGTTTCTAAATGTACCTTTTTTCTTTGCATTAGCTCAGCAGGCTGATACTCACATTTTAGAAACCTGCAGCCCTGAGGTTACAGGTTTAAATCCCCAGACTTATATATTTTGCCCCACCGTTCTTGTAGGAAATAAACTGTAAAGATTACTTTTGATCTTTGTATAAAAACCAGGAATATGTGGGGAAGATATTGTTTTAATAAACAATTTCACGCTGCTAAATATATGTTCTGTGTTTGAGAAGCAGAATCTGCTGTGCTGTAATATGAATGATGTCAGCTTTAAGGGGGTAGAACAGGCTGTAGCCTCCTTGATTTCATCGGCTGTGGACTATAGAGCAGCTTGTGGAGGTGGGCGTGGTTTTGGAGGTGGGTGTGGTGGGCTAACTAACTGGCTGGTAAATTAAGGGCTAAAATGACACTGACTGGTTAACTGGAGGGCTGACTTGACACCGGATGGTGAACTTGAGGGTTTGCCTAACAGTGCTACTGAACCCTACAGTCCTCCAGTTCAGCAGACACTGTTAGGTCAGCCCTCCAGTTCAGCAGACACTGTTAGGTGAGTCCTCCAGTTCAGCAGACACTAATACTTCCCTTTTGTGAGATGAAAGTCTCAGCTATGTGCATTGCTTGATAGAGGCTATTTGCCTAAATTATATTGTCATATATGATTTTTTTTAAAAGAACATGCCATCCTTTCTACACTGTAATTACACTGGAGGTGGGAGGTCTTGTTCCTACATACTGTTGTGCAATAATATAAAATATATTACCTGTCAAAACTAGTCTTTGCTTGTTTCCTTTCTCCCAGCATCAAGTGCAGCATAGTGTGTTTGGTATGTGTATTCACACTAGGGGCATACCAAATAACAGATTATTTAATGTGTAACAGAGGTTTTAATTGATATATTTGAAAAGTTAGCTTAGGCCTTTTCTTCTCCTAAATGACAAATTTTAGGGACGAAAGGCAGCAATCCTGGGTGTTGGAATAGCTCCTAACCTCCCGGCCTTCAATCAATCCATTAAAGGAATAGTTCACTTTTGCAGTGAAGTATTTCTTTAACACTATAGCAGTTTCTCTGTGCTATTGTATTACAATACGAAGTGTCATATTTTATAATGGAAGGTGCAGTGGAATAAAACCTTATAAAACTTAGCTGTGGCATTGAGGGGCATATTTAAAACCCAGTTGTATCGTAAAAGTCCAATCATAATGGTATTATATGGGTGATGTAAACCTAGATTGCGATATAAATTTACACACACAATTACAGATTCACGACAGCTATCATAGATGTACATCACAATCATACATTTTTAAGTAAACATATATGTAAAAGTTAAGAGCCAACAGCTCAACAAAGCTATGATTAAGAGTTAGTATCAGTGATGGTTTGTGCACCCACGATGCATTCGAAATGGTTTACTTATTACATTTGTAATAACATGACACCGCAAAGAGGGTTTCCTGGAATAATCTATGCAGCAAATACAGATGGGATATCACAGGCTCAGCGGACTACTTTCGCAACAGAGAGACATTTGACAGCTGAAAGGATTTACAATAGGAAATAGTGGTTTCCCCCTAGATCATGGACCTAACATCCTGTTCTTTGTAGATTATTACTGGAAGGCACCTGTCCACAGTCAATTCTAGCTGTGAATAAATAGATCAGATGGAGAAAACGATTTACTCAGCACAGATGATCATGCTTATAGAAAGAGAACACTTAGCCTTGCTCAGTGTCAGGGCAAGTAAATGTTGCCACATGCAGAAGGCTGATCTCTCTCACACACACACACATACACACTATTTTGCTGTACAGTAAAACTGTGCAGTTACCCAATAATTGTATGTCCTGCTTTACACCTGAAGTCTGCAAGTAATATTTGTCTATCAAGAGTCAAATTCTAAAATGCAAAAGTGAACAGTAAAGTTCTAGAATCATAGATTAAAATAAAATTTAAACTAAAAACTTTTCAATTTTTTCCAGCCATTGCCATTTCAATATATTATTGGCTTGTGCTTTTTCCCTTACCCTCATCTAATAAACAAAAGCATTGTGTTTAAACATCATTTGGACAGGCTGTGATCAAATATCAAATAATCATTATATTGACAAATTAGTAAACATTAAAAAAAAAAAAAACGATTTGCTGGTTTGACGATTGTTTTCACACACAAAAAGTTTGACACAGGCATGTGCGCTGTTAGTATTCGAGGATGTGTGCTGACAACATGGCTGTATTCATTGCGTTAAGTCAGATATTGCGCGCAAAAGAGAAAATGACTGCAAGCGAAGGTAAAAAGCGATCTTATAAAAGCAGACATTTTTAGTAGTTCAGTAAGCGAATTGGCGATAGGAGACGATAATTAGTTTTCGCCGCTTGTATCACTTTATAAATTTCAGAACCAGGTGATATCGGTGGTGAAAAGTAAAAACCCTTACAAATATACCCCTTTGTCCAGATGATCAGAACAAGAAAATCCCAGTCTATTTAGAAATGTGTCCTAACTTATTCTAATCTTGTTGATATCTTGTTTTCGCAAGCAATGAAGTAGCATCAGTTTACACTGGACATGAACTCACTCACAGTCACCAAGAGAATGACGAAGTTTAAAGGGAATGCATGGGGTTTTCCAAGAGGACTAATCCAGATATTTTTGCCATGGCATGTTTATGTGGTTAGTTCTGCTGAGGGATCTTGGTTACCTATTGAATTTGAGTTATTGACATTACTGATATCATTTGGAGGGACTTACTAAAAGGCAAAGCAGATTTAATTGCCATATTTCCATTCGTGTAATAATTACCTTTATATTTGACCTTATAACAAAACAATCTTTAAAAGACACTCATTTACAGGGAAGCGTTGGGTTTTTTTGGAGTTAAAGTCACACTAACCCGAATCCTAAATGGATTTTAGAGCACAGCGCCATTTCCAAATGTTTTTGGAAATAGCACTGTGCTAACGATCCAAAACCCCTATCGTAGTGCGAAACTTAACGGGACAGGTTAGGGAGTGTTAAGTCACGCTTCTTACCGTAGCCCGATCCCGTGATGCAATACCTGGCGTAATCTCATTTACGCCAGGTATTGTATCGCGTGATCGGGCTAAGGTAAGTAGCGCGATCTTATGTATTGAATCTCCCTGTTAGTATTGTATAGTATTGAGGTTGAATAAAGACATGTCCATCCAGTCCAACCCATCTAGCAATTCCACATTTCCTGCCTGTTAATCCAGAGGAAGGCAAAAAAACCCCACCAAATTTATGAAGGGGGAAAAAATTCCTTCCTGACTCCAAGTGGCAATCGGAAATATCCCTGGATCAACTCTAACTTAGTATCAATACCAGTAACTTAAACCCAATTTTACTGAAAATTAGAGGAAGAAATCGGATAGTCAGTACATATTATTTTTTGTGTATTTACCAGCAAAGCCAGTTATGTTGTACTAATATCCGTAATAAACTCTGTTTTATAACCCTAAAGGAAAACAAATCTTATGGTTGTTCATACTGTATAACTTAGTAGTTACATGATCAGAGCATTAACTGAATGTATCCATACCTAGGGATACTTAGGAAATATACTCTAGAGCCTTTAATTATTTTTTTTACACATGTCAAAGTTTATGAGCAGCTGTTTGGCTTGTCCTTCACTAGTAGAATGCTATTCTAATCCGTATTTGTTCCTGTTAGAACAGAGAGAAAACCCAGAACATATAGAACCAAGTATGTGTATAAGAACAGCTTACCATTAATGCAAAGTATGCATTGCTGATTGACCATATCTACTATTTAAAATGAAGAATATTAAAACATGCACATATAATTTATATATGTATACACCAAATGCAGAAGAACCAGCACAGCTATAGGATGTATACCATGGGACCGTAAGCACATCACACTGTTTTCATAGTCTAGCTTTCCCTTTTGAAGGCCCTGTGCCTTCTATAACAAGCAACTAAGCTCTGGTACACATGGGTCACTACACACTGGTATTTTGATCGATCCACATACCACTAAATCATGGTAAATGTTACAGTCTTAAAGGGACACTAAACCGGCATAGGCATGCACAGCGCATGGTTATCTTATTATTCACAGGGAGGTTAGATCACTTATTCCACCTCCCTGTGAATACTAGAACGTCCAGGTTAAAGAGTTGAACTTACCTGCCGGCTTCTCACACAAAGCTCCTATCTTTTCTCATGTGTGCCTACAATAAAGATAGGAGTGCAATCGGCTAGTGAGGACTCTGCGAGTGGAGCAGAGGTAAATTTAACACGGTATCCCCAGTATTCAATAATTCACAGGTAGGTGGGAATAAGTGATCTCACCTCCATGTAAATAATAGACAAAGATGCACTATACATGATGCACTATAGGCTATAACGATTTAATGTCCCTCGAAATGGAAAGCAAGACTGATTGGACCAAAATATTGCCTTTACAACTTACATTACCAACTACAGACTGCCTTTAAGCCATCCTATTACATTGGTAATGCTTTGACCTATCATTTTGGTCTGCTTTTTCATTCTAGAGACATGTGATGGTAGGGAGGTATGTCTGATATTTGTGTTCATCTCACACTTGATATGATTATG